>VZRL01003091.1:1617040-1664777 GCA_013397895.1 Origma solitaria
CAGCTCCCCGGGCACCGCGCACACGGTGCTGAGCCTCGCCGGGGCGATGGGCAGTCCTGGCCCGGCCGGCCCGGGCTCGGGGAGCACCGGGGCTCGGGGAGCACCGGGGCTCGGAAGGTTGGCTGAGGTCAGGGCGGCCGCAAGCGCCGCTCCCCGCGGGGCTCTCCAGCAGCGGCACCGCGAAGGGCTGGCCAGAGGGACCTGCCTCGGTGGTGTCGGAGACGCGGCTGTCCCCCGAAGGGACGTGACATGCGATGGTCACCCAACACGAGCCCATCACGCGGGCGGCGTCGCGGGATGCCGCCACTTGGCGCTGCCTCTCCGTGGCCAAGGGATGGAGAGGGCCAGGCGCGGCCACCGCGCCGTGCTCAGGTCCCCGCGCATCCCCCGGGCACGGAGAGGTTCCCCCGGGAAGCTCCCTCTCCCCGCCATGAGGCTGCTCTGGCACGGATCCATGGCCTTATTTAAGAAACTAAACAAAAAGTGTTAAGCGAGTGGGAGGGATTCCCCTGCTGCGAGGGGAGTTCATTCCCCTCTGGATGCATCTCCATCCCCGTCGATGGAGACGCTCATCCCGTGTCACGCTGGATGAGCGGAGCCGTGGCATTTGCTGGCCTGGTGCACGTCGTTTTCTTTGGGAAACCGGGTCTCCCCAGTGGGCACATATTTCAGAGTATCTCCCAAGGGAAAGCGCCACATCAGATTTCCCTACAAGGATTTTAGCTGCTCCGCGTCAGCCCTTCCCCACAAATGACTCAAGCCACTAATCAAAATACAGTCATGTTCTTCAGCAATTAAACAACCTCCACCTCACAGGATTGTAGTGGAGAAGCAGGAGTTTAGTGACATGAATATATCTCAGTCAGGGTGTAGGCACCCATTTTGATATTATTGTTAAAAAAAAGAAGGAACTGAAGGCAAATAATCAAATAATTCAAATGAAACCCAGAGAGGGTAAACGAGAAAATTACTGTGGCAGGGTAGTTGGTTCTGAGTCTGCCCAAAATGCTGGAGCAGCACTTCTCAGCCGCGTCCTGAAGTGCATCCTCTCCCGTCTTTGCTTAGCTTTGGTTCTAGTCTTTGCTTTTAGGCTGGACTTGGGCTCCAGCATCTTGGCTTTCATCTGGGCTGATGCCAAGTGAGTGGGTGAGCTCAGTGCTCGGAGCTCTTCCCTGTGAGCAACAGGTCAGGAGTGGCAGAGCAGCCACTGTATCACTGCTCAACCTCTGCAGAGCGTAAGCTCGAGATGCTGTGGCTTTTCCTCTTTTTTTTTTTTTTCCAAATTTTTATCCTCTGGATAAAATAATTTTGGAAAGTCACCTCAGGAGGAGATAAGAGCCACCCTGCCTTTCCCATCCAGCTCCTTCTGCTCTTCAGATTAATTCCTACACCAACCCCTGTCCATGCCTGAGCACCCCAAAAAAAGAACAGCCTGCACACAGCAAGGCCTGCAGGCATCACCCGTGCCAGGCCACACTCTCAGGGTTCAGCACTCTGGACTCTTGCGTGGAGTAACAGCAGGTTCTGAGAGATCCAATGCCCATGGCCTTCACTCGAGACTTCCTATTGCTCAGTTCCTTATTCATGTGCACATCTCTCTCTGCATTTCCATTACAGAAGCTGTTCAGAGAGGGGGAACTCTAAAGCTAGCTGTTTATATACATTATTTCATAGTTGTCTCTTCTTCTGGGGAGAAGAAAAGGTCCTGGACTTTATCAGTGGCTTTTTGCATCCCCCCACATGTTACAACATGGGATTTGCCCACGAGGAGGACAGGATAGGGGAAGAGTGTCCGACATCTTCTGTGGTGTGAGAGGGAAAGGAACTGAACTCGCAGGAGCTCCAAGCACGCTGTCACAGACTGGGAAGCAGCTCTGGGGTGCCATCGCTGCCCCTGCTCCGGCGGCTCAGGGAATGGGGATCCAGCCCCACAGGCATCTCCTTATTCGCTGTCCTTCCTTCACCAGGGCCACACGAGCCTCCTCCAGCTCATTTCCATCACTGCTGGGCTCAGCCAGCCCTTTTCCTTCCCCAGCTGCCTCTCCATGGGTTCCCCATGCAGCACAGGAAGGGTGATCTGCAGAAAATCCCAAATCCTCTCTGCCTCAGCCATCCGATGGGTATGATGGTGTAACTCCAGTAACTCCACTGAGCAGCTCTCCCCTCTGCTCCCACGGGTTTCAGGACATCCAGAACTTTTCACAGGGATCAAACATCTTCAATCCAGCTGTGCATGCTCTGCAGGAGCCATTGGCTGTGCTGGTTCACAGCCGTGGGGTGAGTTCCCTGTGCAGCTCCCCAGTCTTCCTCAGGACCTGGGGACATGGGAACTGGTGGCTTTGGGGTAAAACTGTAGTGAAGGCAGAATCCTGGCTCCATCCAGATCCTGAGTACCGTGTAAAATAAGGCAGCAACCCCAGAGTTTTTATCGACCTTTCACCCTTCTGCGAAAGCGCTCCCTGGGAGCAGGGAGAATTATTTTATTTCTGTTATTTTTGGCTGGAAATCCACTGGGTTCTTTCTTCAGAGTGGACCAGTAACTGAAAGCTTCTGCATGTGATTTTCCCCCTCCCCAGACACTGTGCTGGGCATGGAGGGCAATGCCTCAGCCCATCTCATCATCTCCTCCAGGTCCACGGGACCTCAGCCATCCCGGGTGAGTGTACCAGGAGAGGCAGGGAGTGCTCTGCCACTCACCCATCCTGCAAAACCTCCTGCCCTTGGCCATTTCGTGGAAGCAAAATTTAACCAGGAGAAGGGTGGAGCAGCAACGAAAACAACAACAAAGTCCTTTGGGGTTCAGCTTCACCATTCATCTTAGACATGGAAAAAAGGGGGTTTCCTGACAGCAGGAAAATGTATGGTCGAGTTTTAGAACAAGCCGCCTTTCCAGTTCTCCAACCACTTGGAACCAGCCTTGGTTGACCTTTTGAGGGTTCTTTGCTCCAGCTGTGGAGACACACTGAGCTCGGGGGCCCAGGTTTGCCACGCTCCAGACTCACTTGTCAGCACTTGCCCACTCTGGAGGCAGAAATGCCACAAAGCCTCCAGGGCAACAACAGGATGGGCACAGGAGGAGAGGAGTCCTCAGCATTCCCGCACGTCCTGTGGCTCTGGGTGCACGGCACAGGCTGTGGGTGCACTGGCAGCCCACCCCAGTGCTGGAAGCACTGCTGGTTCAGCCTAAAGGGGGTCAGCAAAAGGGTTTGGGGAGAGGGTTTGGGTTTTCCAATTCCTCCCCTTCCTGCAGGTTTGAACCCAAGCGGGGCTGTAGCTTTCTCCAACAGAAGGCGAATGCCCAAGCAGCGTTCCTGGGCAAAGGGCGGGAGAAGAACAAACAGGTACATATTGGCATTAGTGGGCAGGAGCCCTGGAAAAGGATCAGAAAGCTTCAAACTAGACTGAAAAAAAAACCAAAACAAAAACCGAGGGAAGATACTGCCTGAGAGCCTGGTGTGTGTTTCACCAGGAGAAGAGAGCTGGCAAAGCAGATCTGGGGCTGGAGAAATGTATTGTCGTGACAGCAACTCGTGTGCTCTGATGGTACCTGCACCCTGCAGCATCCTGGGGGCTCAGCAAAGGGCATCACCGTGGCCTGTCAAACCAAGGGTCCCACTGAGATCCTCTGCAAGGCCCATTCCCACCATCCGAGCCCAGAATGCCTGCAGTGGGCACCCGCCATGGCCAGGTTCCTGCACCCTAGACGTTCCTGCCCTGTCTGGCAGCAGTGGGATGCAGCAGCTGCGCTGCCAGGCACTGTCCCTGGGCCAGGGCCACCTCTGTGGCATGGGGCCACGCAGGGTGACAGTGCTTCCTTCCTCCCTACACTGCCAGCTCCTCCCTGGGGTGATGGAGCTGAACCCCACCATCACCCTTCCCCTTTGGTTGGGGTCTAAATCACCAGGGCAGCTGGACTTAGGAGGACACAAATTGTTCACTCTGATCGCTGTTGCTTCTCATGGGTGAGGCAGGACAGAGCCTCACTGCTGCCCTGGCGCCATGATCACAGCACAGGGCTCCCCTGTGACCCTTGGGATGCTCCAGAACTTGGGCAGCGCATTAGGTCACCAAATCCCCCTTTCCCTCAGTGTTTGCCTGCAGGATGGTCTCTAGGGGACTCATTCCTCAGTCCCTCAGTGTTTTAATGTAGGACAAAAATCCATTGTGGGAGGAAGTTTTGTGGTACAAGTGGAAGCCCAGCCCTGCAAGCTGTAGTCGAGGGAGCTGGTGCTGGGGACATGTTCCAGCCCCGGGTGCTCACCAGCACAAAGTGACATCTGCCTGAAGCCAGGCCTCCGAAGGCATCCATCAGGGCTGGCGGCGTGCAGATGGCAGCACCCACCTGAATAAACCATGGTGGGCAAACGCCCCTGGGTGCAGCGTTTGGGATGTGCTCCCCTTGTCCCCAGCTGTCCTGCTGGTGTGGCCCTGGCCTGGCCAGTCCCACCGCCGGTTGAGCCAGGCTCAGTCCTGCCCTGACCACATCAATGGCATGCAGGGCCACACTTTGGGCAGGAAGCGTGGCTGGAGAGCAGGGCCCGACCTGTCCTCAGCATGGCCAGACTCACCTCCTGCCCGTGCCAGCACAGGCTCCCAAACCTCCTGGTGCACCTCCTGGTGCCTCCTGTACACGGCTCTGGATGCAGCCAGTGGGGTTTGGTCTCGTGCCAGGTCTGGGGGAAAAATCAGTTGTGTTGGGAGCTCTCAGAGCTGTGCTAAACCAGCCCTTTGATCCAGCATTGCCCTGTGATGCAGAGTCCTTCCTTTTCATCCCAATCCTGCCTTGATTCTCCATCTGGTTCCTCATTTCCTTGAAAGGTGCCATTCCTCATCCCTCAAATTTCCACTGTCCTGTGGTCCCAGGAGCATGGCAGCATCCCATGAACAAGGAGCACCCGCCACGCCCCCAGCTCAGCTCTCACCCTGGCCATGCCAATGCCATATCCCTCCCTTTCCTCTGCTCTTCCCTCCCATCAACCACCAGGCTCCTCCATCCGTTGAGCCCCTGCTGAGTATTGATCACTGATCTGTCTTCTCCTTTCCATGGATCATTACCGAAGGCAGAACAGGCGCCTGCCCTAACACCACAATAGCTCTAGTAATAGAAACATAATGGTCAGGGCTTGCCTTTGTGAATCCCCCAGCTGATTGGCAAGGGGGCTATTTTTATGCTATAAAATAATTGACTCTGTTTCAGTGCACTGGGGTCGGGGGGGGTGGGTGCGGGCAGTGCTGTGCCTGTTGTGCTGCCCAGCAGCCACAGTGCCCGGACAGAGCCATGGGTCTGTTCTTCTCTTCCCAGGAGGTGCTGAAGAGGTTTATGTGGTCGTTTTGGGAGGGGTCGTGGTGGGATTTGGCTTGGAGGATGCTCAAGCAGACATGCACTGGGAACAGCGGGAATGGCTGATCTGGAGAAGGACCCCAGTATTGTCCTCATCCTGGCAGGAGAGGAGCTGTCAGCTCTCATGGTGCAAAGGACTGGGGAGGTGTTTGGACACACTAAAGCATCTCACAGTTCCCATCAGCAGGACTTGCCTTGCCAGCCTCTGGGAACGGCAGAAAAATCACAGCAGGGCAGAGGATCTCCCCAAAGGTACTCGCTGGCCACCACCACCTCTGCCACGTGCACGGGCACATCTGCGGTGTTATCTGCACCACGAGCTCCCGGGGCAGCAAGGACATGGCAGGGTGCAGCCATGGGAGCATAACCAGCCCCTCATCCCAGCAGGACCTGGAGAGCCCACCCAGCCACTGCCAGGGATCATTGCCACCTCCGTGCTGGTAGGATTGGGGTCAGCCCAGCCCCATCCTGCAGAGCCAGGGGGCTCAAGCCCTCAACCTCTTTAATCTTTTTCTAAAAGATTGCTAAGGGGGGGATTGAAAACTGAGTCTAAAAATAACTCCTAAAACTTCCTGTGCTGCTGGCAGGTGGCTGGGACAGGCTGCGGGGGCGGGAGGCATCTGTGGGGCTCCGCAGTGGTGCCTTGGCAGTTTCCATGGGGTAACCCCGACAGAGGGGTCCCGGGGGGTGCCAGCCCCCTGTCACCCACCCCAGCTGCCTGCCGGGCTGCCTCACCTCTGGTTGCACTCGGTGGCCGGTTCCAGCCAAATTTGGCAGAGATCAGAGGTGCTGGGACCTTCTGGGAGAATGCCAGGGAGGGGGTGGGGAAGCTGCAGGCTGTGCTGAGCCCTTATTAGACACTGGAGAATCCAGCAACACGCGGGCGGCCGGGGCTGCCAGGCGCTCCTTGTGCTGATCCAGCGTGGCTGGTCTAGCAGGTGATGGGTGTTTGCAGCTCCTCCGAGGCATGGAGAGGGGTCGGATCCGGTGCTGCTCCCTGCTGAGGCATCACTGGCCTGTGACAGGGACTTGGCCAGCGATGGGATCTCCATTTCCACTGGCGTTTTGTGCATTGCCCCCACCCAAATGACCTCCGGGGGATTCTATGACGAGCAGCAAAGCTGCTGTCCCGGTTTTGTCCCATAAAATTTGAAGGGAAGGTCCTTCCTGGGGTGGAGAGTGGCAAGGAGCGGACAGAGAATAAAAAGACCCTCGGTGCTGGGGGTGCCAGGGGCCGTGGGAACGTGGCTGTATCCTGACAGCCCCCAGCTCTCTCCTGCCTGGTAGCAGCAAAGAGAATGCTGGAAAACCATCCGGGCAATAAATGAGGTTCGAGTGCCCAGAGAAGCAGAGCTCCACTGAGCCCCTGGAGCACAGCGGGTGACGGCAGAGGAAGGAGCTGCCGAAGCCAGCGGTAACTTTTGTGTGACGGGAAGGTTCCCATCCGGATGGAGCAGGGCTGGGGTCAGCAGCAGCACAGCCGCGTTGGGTTTGGGTGCCGAGATGTGCGGGCTCGGGAGGACAGGAGATAAGAGCTCGTGTCCCGGGGAAGGCGAGGGAAGCGGCTGCGCCGAGCCGGGCGCTGGGATGAGCTGATAACAGGCACATGGCACTGCCCCAGGGAAGCGGGGGTGGGTGCCAGCACCCCTCCTCCCTCTTTCTCCCCTTCTCTGCCCTTTCCACCTGCGGTGAGACCGTGCCATTGAGGAGCAGCCGCCAGCAGAGACCACAAGCGGTGTTGGTCGCTTGTGGGCTGGAGTCTCCTCCGCCCACAGCAGCGCCGAGGGTGAATTTAATCAAGAAAACGGAGGCTGGGCGGCTGATTTCTCTCTCTCTCTCTCTCTCTTCTGTTTCTTTTTTTCCTGAAGAGGGAAAAAAAAAAAAACAAAACCAAACAACTTTGTTTGTGAGTCACTCTTGGCCGGGGGAGCAGGGCTGCGCTCTGTGCATCAGGCTGGCACATCCCGCCTCGCACGGACGGCGCTGCCGGGCGGCACTGCCGCCGGCTCTGACTCAGCCCAGCCTCAGCACAGCCCTTCCCGCACTGCCCACCTCGCTGCCGTGTCTGTGCCCCGCGGGCAGCGCTGCAAGCCCGGGGACACCGGGAGCACAGCGTGCCGGAGAGCGCTGTCGCTTTGAAGTGGCCTCGGCTGCTCACCGAGGAGCTCGGCGCAGCCTCCACGCGCCCTGGGGACATGTCCTGCCTGTCGCTCTCGGCAGAGCCGCTTCCTCGGCCGGGGGGTTGTTCCAGCGCCAGCGTGCCCGGGCTGTCTCTGAGAAGTTGCCATCGGTCCTGGCTGGGGAGCCCCATCTTGGTTGCCCTCGTGTCTGCAGCAGCCGCTGCCGGCTCCAGCCCTGCTGGGATGCAGGAGACTCAGCCCCTGGTGGGACCCACTGTGCCCCTGTCGTGCCCCATCGAGGCAGCTGGCCCCGTGATGGAGCAGCAAGGAGAGCATCTGGGCCGGGCTGGGGTTTTCCCAAAAAAGGCCTGAGCTCTTCGGTTGAGTTTGCCACTTCCCTTACCACTCCCTTTCCTGTGAGAGGATGTTCGGCCGCTTTTCTTTTCTCTTTCTCTCTTCTTTTCTCCCCAACCTCCCTGCCCGCAGACCCGGCGGTCTTGGCGATGCCGTGCACCCCCTGAGCTGGCCGGGTCACCCTGGCTGGCGCGATGGCCAGGCTGCAGGTACGGACACACCACGACAGCTGCTCCCACACCCCCCAGTCCTCCCAGCACCCACGGCACAGGCTCAGTGGGCACGTCGGGGGTCAGCAGAGGCTGTGCTGGGGGTGCCCCTGCACCGGGGTGGGCACTGATTTGTTTCCCGTGCTGCAGAGCTGGGAGTGGCTGCTTTGCCCAGGGTGAGTGAGGCACAAGGAGCTTCATGTGCAGGTGTATGGGATGGGGCCAACATCTCAGCAAGGCCTGGTGGAACGGGAGGTTCCTCTTTGAAAGCGATTTGGGGGACAGCTCATCGTGTCCGGGTGCACAGAGGGTCCCCTCTCCATTCGGTGAGAGGACAGCATGGTGCCAGACTCATGGGGACATCACGGGCACGTGAGCTGGCATGGCCCAGGGACACCCAGCACACAGGGACTCCCAGACTCACAGGGGGCTTGGGGAGCTCAGGGAGGGTGGCTTTTGGGGCGTCTCTCCTCTCTGTGGGGAAACGTCCCCTTTTTGTCATCCTTCCTCTTTTTGCAGCCTCGAGCGCACACCCTCGCCTTCCCTCTGGCACTTCCCTATCCGCCGGCCCCAGCAGCCCCATGGTAGGGCCTGGCACTGGGGCAGCTGGTGACAGCCCCATGGCATCCAGGCCCTGCCAGAGTGGTTAGGTGGGGTGTGACAGGGGCATTCAGGGGTGCACAGTGCTGGGAAATAATCCCTGCAAATCCAGAGCATGATGGGAGCGCCCTTCAGTGCCCATCAGAATGTGCTGGCCTTGGCCTTTGGTGCCAGTCCAGATGTGCTGGCCTTGGCCTTTGGTGGCAGTCCAGATGTGCTGGCACTGCCTTTTGGTGCCAACAAGGATCACACCAACCTGGTGCCATGGGCCAAGGTTGCTGTGCAGCCCCACAGCTCCTTTCTCTCTGTTCCCTGTGTCACAGCGCACTCCGGGAATGGCCCTGGGTGTGTCCCACAGCACCCAGGGTGGGCAGTGGCCTGATCCTGCTCCTGGCCGGGTGCTGAGCACACCCCTCGGCATGGGAAGGGGATTCTCCTGCCAGGGGGATGCCACCCCCTCCTGCTGCCTCTTCAGCATGTCTTGGCTCAGCCATTTGTGGCTCAGCGCTGGCTGAGGAGCGAGGTGAAGTACCTGGATGTGACCATAGAGCAAAGCCACATGCTGTCCCCATGTCCGGGTCCCTCAGTCGCCCCCAGTCCAGCCGTTCCATAGCCCAGGGCTGTGGCAGAGCCAGGGTGAGCTGGGAGGGAGCAGGGCTTTCCCAGTCTTCAAGTCATCCTCCTGCTCACCCCATTCCCACAGCCTCACACCAGTTGCTGTCATTGGTGCTGCACCCCTCGCAGTGCTAAGATGAGCAGGGGATGTGGGTGGGCAGCAGGAAGAGGGGTGCTGGGGGTGGAAGATGCTTGGGCCAAGGGAAGCAAAGGAAAGGGAAAAAGTGGGGGGTTAAGGGGACCCGAGGGCAGCACAGTACGAGAGGGAGTGGAGCTGCTGCTGAACCGGGTGTCAAGGTCACAGCCGTCCTGCCAGCACTCGGGGCTATAAATAGGGACAATTGGGAGTGAAACACAGACTCTCTCCTTTTTCATTCCTGCAGGAGCACTGGGACTGTGGGAGGGTTTGCAAGGGCCCAGGAAAGCACTGCTGGGTGATGGCTGTGCTGGGAACAGGGGAGCTCTACCCCAGGGGCTCACAGAGGGCTCTGGGGACAGCTGTGTCCCCAGCTGTGTCCCACACCCTGGCTCTGTCCCATTGCTGAGTCCAGAGCAGGACAGACCCGAGGTGATGGCAGCTCAAGATGGGGATGCTGCGGCTGAGATGTCTAGGGCTCTCCCTGCCTGCTGCCACTGCTGCCATTCCTCCCTTCTGGTAGGGAAGGGCCGTGATTGCTGCCCATCACCCTTGGCAAGGCACGGGAGCTGTGGCCATGACATAACCACTGCCCATGCCGAGCCCAGCATAGCTCCTGCCCAGGAGCATCTCTGCCCCAGGCTGAGCCAGTGGTGCAGGCAGGGATGGGCAGATGGCAGGGGACGAGGTTTGGTTTAGCTCCAGGAGCTGTGAAAACTCACCACCACCACCCTGCTTCCTTCCCCCCCCACGCTGCCATGGAGCAGCTCTGACTTCCCCATCCCGTGCCTGAAGACACCAGGGATTTCAGCCACTCTTCCTCACGGCACAGGGCATGGCCAGGGGTGTGCAGGGCCAGCACTGAGCCCCTCACCCTGCCAAGCCACTCTGCTGCCTGCAGTGAGCCCCACAGCGTCCCCAAAGTGTGGGGTGGGATCCCAGGCAAAGCAGGGGGCTGGCAGAGCATCTCCCGATGCATTTCCTCTTCTGCTTTCCTTCTCACTTCCTTTTCTTGCACCTTCTGCCTGCTGCCCTGCCCTCCCTCGCCACCTGCCCAGGGCTTTCCCTAGCACCGAGCAGCCCCCAGAGCCACTCGAATCCAGGGGGTCCTGTGCAGTAACGTGGTGCCACTCCTCTCCCTCCCCACAGGCTCCACCCAGGAGGCGGCAGGGACATTAGCCGGGGGGTCTCACGGCTCGCCCGCGGGCTGGGAGGAGCAGAGAGCGGCAGAACAGCCCCCGAAGCACGAGCCAACCCCGTCCACCGTGTATGAGGCTGGGACGCAGGTGAGGGATGACCAGGGCAGCAAGCAGGATCCAAACCTAAATCACAGCAAATCCTTGCACGGGGGTTCCTCCTGTACCTCTGTGTGCATGCACAAGGTGGGAGATGATTGCCAGCAGGTCCCTGACCTGCTCCGCCCTCCTGCCTTTCAGTACACAGGACCCGCGTCCGCAGAGTCACCCCTTCCGATGTCCCGGCATGAGACTTCTCCGACAACGGTGCAACCCGCCAGCAACCACCGCCCCAACGCCTGCTGCTTCTGCTGGTGCTGCTGCTGCAGCTGCTCATGGTACGTCCCACTGCCTGCCTGGCCCAGCCTCGTGCAGGGTCAGTGAGCATCACCCACCCACCTCGTCATCCCGCAGGTAGGGCAGGTCATGGAATCATAGAAGGGCTGGGGTTGGAAGGGATCGTAAAGATCATCTTGTTCCAACCCTCTGCCGTGGCAGGAACACCTTCCACTAGAGCAGGTTGCTCCAAGCCCTGCCCGACCTGGCCTTGGGCACTGTTGGGGGTGCAGGGATCACACATCTGTTGCTGCTCCTCCATGCTTTGTGCAGCAGCAAGAGTTTGGACACGGCTGCTGCCTGGGCAGGTGACCAGGTCTGAGGGAGATGGGGTCCCACAGCAGCACCCACTGCTGGGTTTCCTGCACCGCTGCAGTGCAGCTGTGGCACGCAAGCCACGGGCAGCAGGTGCTGGGGAGCAGCCAGAATGGAGATGGTCCCACTCCCTGAGCTGCTTTTGTGCTCGTTGGGCTGGGAGTTGAGAGCAGAACAGGCGCATGGCTAGACAGGTGTGAGCAGTGCCCTGGAGCAGATGGGCACCAGTGGTGCTGTGGCGTGGGCTTTCCCCTGGCACAGAGCCCAGTGCGCCCCAGCTGAGCCTGGGTCTGCTGTGACTTCTGTCCATCAGCCAAATCTCTTAGAACACGTAGAGCAGAAAGCAGCAGTGGGACTCCCTGGTGCTGCTGTGATGGTGTCCAGGGAGGGACGGCCCTCTGGGAAGCTCTGCCTTGAAGCCGCAGGTGCAGAGTCTGGCCCTGCCCTCCCAGCACTTCCCAAAGCCGAGGATGGAAGCAGCTGCTTGCCTCCATCTGCATCTCCTGTCCTTACTGAGGATCTCCAGCTCCTTATTCTCTGGATAGCCCAGATACTGGAGAGCCCATCTGCTCTTTCTCCGCAGCATCTGCTGGCTCAGAGATTGCTGATGGCTCCGGGCTTTGCAGCAGCTTTGGGCTTTACAGCCACCAAGAGCAGCGAGCTTGGAGGAGCAGCAAACCCTGGAGCCGAGCCCCATACATCTCCCTCCTAGACACTGCCCTGGGCTTGGTGGCATTCCCTGTGTGTCTACTTCATCTCTGCAAGAGCCTGTGAGCAGAGATGGAGCAGAAATCCCAGAGATGGGACAGATAACCCTCGCGTATCCTGTTCCTGGAGCAAGCAGTGCTGGTTGCTGAGTGGGGCTCAGGCATGCCAGACAGTGAGCCCTGGGGGTGGCACAGGCAGGGATGTGCCCACAGCGTCACCCACCCCAGCCGCCCACGCTGGGGCAGAGGTTTGCACAGTCAGTCCTGTGCGAGCAGCGAGGGACGGTGTCGCAAGCAGGAAGGGCTGCGGTCAGTGCCCGGCACTGAAATTCAAGGGCCCAAGGGAAGTTGGCTGATGGCTGCTCTCCACTTGTGCCACCAGCACCCCCAGGGGTAAGGGGACTCAGGGACAGGGAACACCGCATCCCCAAGCCCCAACACCTCTATCCCACTATCTGCCTCCAGGCTGGACTGGTGCTGGCATATCACCAATAAACCCTTGTTTATTTATTGGTGATTATTTCGTGACACTTCACGATGGCTTCGCCTTGGGCCGATCCAGCACTGACCTCTGCCGGCTGCTGCGGCCACTCAGCTCAGCTCAGTCCTGGCACACATCCCTGGCTCATGGCCCTGGCACACGGCTCGGGTGGTGGAGCGGGACCAGGGCCACAGCAGCGCCTGAGCACAGGGACACCCTCACACAGTGACAGCAAAACTGCACCAGGGCAGCGGGTGGGAGGAAGGCATGGGTGGGGGTGCAGGTGCCCACGGAGGAGATTCAGCGGTCAGGGGTCAAGGTGGGGTCTACATGTGTCCCCAATGCCCCTGACTACCTTTCTGTCTCCCCGTTAGGAACGAGGACCGGGAGCGAGCATGGAGGGCATCCCGGGAGACCAAACTGGAGACCATCCCAAACTGTGAAGCGTGGTGAGTGCAAGGACAGTGCTGTGGACAAGCATGGCACAGCATGGCACTGTCCCCTCTGCCACCCTCCGTGGCACCCAGCCCTGCATCCTGAGGGACAAGTATGACCCCCATCACACAGCGCAGCCATGGGTGCTTGGTGCAGTGCCTGGCACAGCTGAGTTAGGGTCACATGTGCTAATTAGCCATGGATAATGAGTGTACCTGGCCTGCTTGAGCAGGTTCTGAGCGTTTGCTGGGGAACAGCCTCCCTCTCTCCCTCCCCAGCTAAGAGGGGTGATAGAGCCATGTCAGTCTCTTTTGGCTCAGAGCTGCCTCTCTGCCAGGGAAGGGCTTTTGATCCCTTTGGGATTTGTGCAAAGCCGGCACCAAAATACATCCCAGTTTGGGAAATCCAGCCAAAAGCAAGGCCACTCTCCAGCCTGGCTGAGCAGAGCCAGGACAGAAGGACAGACCCCACAACTGACCTCTGAAAGCTCCGTTACACTGGAGCCTGAGCAGGAACAGCCTCGTAATGAGCATGGGGATGTGTTTGGGCACAGTTCCACTGGGATGGGACCAGGGCTGAGCAGGAGGGACACGGTGGGGACCCACAGCCCTCCCCGGCCAGCTGTAACCCCATCCCCTTGCATTCCCCCGGACCTGTCAGCGCCAAACCCACACCGGAGGAGGTGCAGGGCTGGGCACAGTCCTTCGACAAGCTGATGAAGAGCCCGGCGGGGCGCAACGTCTTCCGGGAGTTTTTGCGGACTGAGTACAGCGAGGAGAACATGCTCTTCTGGCTGGCATGTGAGGAGCTCAAAACCGAGTGCAACAAGCACACCATCGACGAGAAGGCCAGGATGATCTACGAGGATTACATCTCCATCCTCTCTCCCAAGGAGGTAGGAGGCAGAGCCGTCGAGGGGAGGGGTCAGGCTAAAACGGGGCTGGGGGGCTCAGGCTAAAATGGGGCTGGGGAGGGCTCTTAAGGAGAGGGCTCTGTTCCAGCTGCTTACAGAGCCCTGTGACAGTTTGGGGACGAGTTTGGCAGGGTAACGGCGGTCGGAAGGGGATATCCAGCCCCCCAAAAGCCCCGGGACGCTGCCGGCTGTGGGGCCGCGGGCCGGGCTGTGCTGCGGGGCCGAGACCTCACGAGGGCACCCGCGGGCCGAGGAAGCGCTGCATCCCGGCCGCCAGCATCCCCGGCGTGGGGTACCAGGGTGGGAGCACCCCGCCCCACCTCCCTGTGCCCAGCCGGGGGACACGGAGGGGACCCAGAGAGCTTCCCACTCCTCCCTGCAACCCTCCCAAACCCTCAGGGCTCTAGTGCCGATATCCTCTGGGATGGAGCACACCGTGGTCTACTCATATCTCGTGCCGCGTTGATACCCAGTTTACCCAGGGCGGGGTGCAAGGATGGGTGCTGGGGCTGGGGCTTGTCCTTGGGTGGCCCCCAGCCCCCAATTTCTCTCCGTGCCCCCCAGGTGAGCCTGGACTCACGGGTGCGGGAGGTCATCAACCGGAAGATGCAGGAGCCGTCCTCGCACACCTTTGACGATGCGCAGCTCCAGATCTACACGCTGATGCACAGAGACTCCTACCCCCGCTTCCTGAACTCTGCCATTTACAAATCGCTGCTCCAGAGCGTCTCCCACTCCTCCTCGGAGTCCTAAGGGCACCTGCCAGCCGTGGGGACACCAGTGGGGACATGATGGCTGGGGGGGCCTCGGTGCCTCCTCCCGTCTGCCGCCCTTCTTGCCAGCCCCAACCAAGTTTTTAGCTTTTTACGTATGAACTGTCACCCCGGTGTCTGGGCCACACTGCAGGACTGTTCCCAGGGCACAGCCTGGGCCAGCTCGTACTACTGATTCCCTGCCCCATCCCCAGCGCTGGCCAGAGCGAGCTGGGGGAGCACGGGACAGCGCCCAGGGCCTGGCTCCCCCCACACCCTGTTTTGAAGCGGTCACTTTATCCCATCTCCACCACACCTGGGGACACGGCATGTCCCCGTTTGCCACCTGAGACCCAGTTGGGGACTGGGTTGGGGGTTTTCTGAGGTGGGGGGAAGGTCGATTGTTGTTGGTTTGGTTTGGGTTTTTTTTTTTTACTTTTAATTTTAAATGCTCTTTTGGTTGGCTTTTACTGGGGGACTTGAGGTGCGGAAGGGGGGGGTGGATGAGCATCTCTGTACATATAAAAACTTGTCAGGTTTACCTCGCTCCAGCTGTTTGAGGTGGCCCAGAGGGCGGGGGGTGGTGCTAGAGCCTGTTTGCATTCCTGATGGATCCGGATGGAGAAGAGGGCGGAGCTCTGAGGGGCCAGAAGGGACTATGAGGATGTGCTCGGGGGGTGGGCAGGGAATGTCTTACAGCTGCCTCCCCCGCCAGCCCCCATCACACATCAGCACTGCTCCAGCCCCAGGACACCACACGCTGTCACCCCAAACGCAGAGCATCCTACATCCTTGGTCTATGGACCTCGGAGATGGGGACACCACCTGTGCAGCTGTTGTTTGCCCTCCTGCAGAACGCACAGGCACCAGAACCCCTCAATGAGAGAGCTCCCAGCTGGCCCAGACCTGCCCTGCCACAGGGACAAGTCCAGGGGTCTGCCCTGGTCCCTCACTGAGAAGGGACCTGAGATCCATGCAGGATGGGAAGTGTCACAGGGAGGAGACAGAATTCCCATGTGATTTTGTATGGCACAAGGAATGATTTACTGAAGCCCCAGCACACAGGATTAAAACATGCCTGTCCCTGCCCTTCACACTGAAACAAAGCCAACATAGGGATTTTGCTGCCAGTCTTTGCTTTTCCTGACCCACCACAGCAGTTTCTTATTTATCCATCCCTTCCCTTCCTCTCTTCAGCCCTTCCAAAGAAAAAAAAGTGCTTTTTATTGAACATATTTTTTAAGCAAACCAATTCTTTCAGCTTTTTTTTGTTTGTTTTTGTTTCCTTCCTTCCTCATGGCATGACTGTGTGGAAATTCATGTCAGTAAATTTAGTTTTCTTTGCCAAGCTGGAAATACAGTTCAAGAAAATGTATTTTTGAGAGAGACCAGCAATGGTTTATTAGGAATGTCGGTATTGTTATTACTGGCAGGTTTTCCCCCAGTCTGCACCCTTACAGTATCCCCACCCTGCACAGGGGAAGTTTTAGTTCTGGGTTTGTTCTGTGAGTAAGGGAAATACTCTCAAATGTGGCCCCAGCCTGAGGGTTGGAGGTTGAACATCCCTGAAGCTGTTCAACAGCATGGCAGGGGCTCAAAGCCCCTCCAGACACCACAGAGGTCTCAGCACAGGGAAGGCTCCAATGCCACCAGATAATCTAGTTTTTCTCCCAATCCCTTTTAAACACCTTACAGACAAATCTTCACTTCTGAAACACCTCTTTGTCCAGTGTGCTTCCCCTCCCTGGCTCTCCTTGCTTTTATCCCAGAAAATGGCGCTGTAAAATGACATGGTTCTTTTCCCAAACTCCTGCTTGGGACTCTTGGTACATAATTTTAGGATTGTCAGAAGGCTGTACACAAGCTCAGCTCTGCTCCTCACAGGAACACAAGAAGACAAGAGGCACTGGTAAAGAGCTGGCTCCCTTTCCCAGCGCACGAGCCAGGGCCGTGGTCAGCGTGGGTTTCAGATCCTGAAGCTTTTTTTTCAGCATCACTGCAAGGACACTGCTCCCTCCCAAGCCTGGCTTGAATAATCCCATTCACCACAAGACTCGTGAGGCTTAAAGGAGTTGTCAGCGTCTTTGAATATTTTCCTTCTTGGGAGACTTGGCTGCACCCTGTAAAGTGAAAGCCCTGAGCGAAGGATGCTGGTGGGATCCCTGCCTCCGGAGCAGCACAGCCCTCAAAGGGGCTGGGAGCACGTTTTCCGCTGCTTTCATGTGGCTGCTTACTCCTCTCCAAACATCTCCGAGGTCTCTGCTCAATGTCTGCTGTCTGGCATGCTGGGAAGCCAGTGGAAATACTTGTTTTTCACTGTGGAAGAGGGAAGCAATGCCATGAGATGTGACTGCAAATGTTCCTGCTCTGCTTGTCAGACAAGAGCTGCAGGGCACAGCACTGTTCCTGGGCAGCCTCAGACTGAGAGACTTTGCTGGGGTCCCCCAAATGCTGCATCAGCCCAGTTAAAGGCTATGAAAAGGAAAGGGAAAAGGAAAGCTGTGGTGAGCTCAGACAGAATGTCCCCACCATGTTCTAGTTACCTCCCAAAAGGAGCCTCTGCAGGTCCCTTTCACAGGGTCACATCTGCAGATGTGGCATCTGGGGCTGGCTTTGTTACTGGATCTTTTCCTTACCTGACCCCTTCCAAGCATCAGCTCTGAGCTCACTTCAAACCTCCTCCACTTCCACAGCTAAGTGCTAACAGCTCCCACCCATCCCTCTAGCGCTTACCTTCTCCAGATCCAAGCCTCTGGAAATTTTCCTGTATTTGCAGCATTTTCCCTCCTCCTGAGCCTCTCCAGCAAGCCCCTCTGAAACTCCAGGCTGTTTTTCAGCTGTCAAGCTAAGAGCAGAGCACAAACAAGCAGGAAAGTGCCTGGAACCCCCTCTGAACAGTTTGGGGTGGGATTTTCTGTCACTGGTGTCACCCTGCTTTCAGTCTGTTACAACCTGGGCAGTACATTCTTATCTTTGCAGCTGCCAATGCTGTTAGCATTTAAAGGCTTGAGATGCCAAGGAATCACTGCAAAATCCAGTGAATGCTGCCAAGATGGGAAGCAACATCTGATCAGTGCCCCAAAAGCTGTGTTTTGTCAACAGTACTGCCCACCCAGCTGCCCCAGGGCTTGGCCCAGTGCTTGAGATTCCATGAGGTGACAGAACAAGCCTGCACACACCAAGGGTGAGCCTACGAGTCACATCTCACTTTCTGTTGCTCCAAGCATTATTCAGTCCTCATCCACCTGGACATGGACCGCCTGTCAAGTTCCCATGCTGGAAAAACAAAGTGCTGCACACATGGTTGAAATAAAAGTCAGAAACTGACAAAAATGTTTAATATTAGTTTTGAAGAGAAAGTGACCGTACTCGCTTAGATGAGAAAGTAATGACTGGGTGTGTTTAGTGAGCTCTCCTGCCAACCTGTCAGCCCAGGGCTGTGGCTATCTGCGAGGCCCAGGCCTCCCCACTGCTGCTCTCAGCGTGTGACAATGCAAACTCACTGGGACACAAAACACAATTGCCGTGGGAGCCGGCGTGTGGAGGCTGCGCTCGGGTCTGCGTTTGGCTGCCGCTCTCGGGCCATGGCACATATCAGCAGAACTGCAAGAGAAGGGAGTTTAAACCCCAATTAGAAACCTCACTGCCAAGAGGAGCTGCAAAAGAAGGTAAGGATCCAGGTGTGTTTCAGCTGGCAAGGGCTTGGGGTTCTCAGAAGCAAGGGCCAAAGGGAGCTCCTGTTTGAATCTGTCGGCTGTGACTCTTTGGCACTTTGTAGTGGCATCATTTCTGCTCACCACTGACCAGGAGATTTCTGCTCACCCCTGAGCTCTGTGCACAGCATGAAAAAGCACTTTGGAAATCCTGAACATCATCACCACTATCCTTCAGAGGGCAGAGGCAGCATGGAAAGCACTGTGAAGAGGGTTATGAGGAAGGTTATGAGAGAGCAGGGAATATGGAAGTGAGACTTGACCCCAGCTGGTCTGCTGAGATGGGATGAACCCAGGAGCTCTTGCCTCTGTGCTGGGAGGGAAGATCACACTCTAGAGCCAGTAAGGGTTTGGCAAGCACCTCTGAGCAGCAGCCAAGTGCCTGCAGCATGGTGGGTGCAGCCACCCCAAACACCCCTCAGTGCCAGTAATAGCCCTGGTGCGCTACCTTCCAGCGATTCCCACACTCGTTGCACACGACGAAGGTGGTCATGGGCTCATCGGAGCTGCGGGTCTGCACCTGGGGGGGACAGAAGGGACGTGAGAGCTGAGCATCACACATGGCCCTGTCCCTCTGGCCTCCGGGGATTCGTGCTGGGCTCACAAAATCAATGAGAGACTGAGGCTTGGGAGGGCAAAAGGAGCTTTCCAGTAAAAGAAGTCTGGTTGTCGTGTTACACACAGACACACAGCTGTATACACATCATGACCCTCTCCAGCCTGACATTACCTGAGTGACAAGTTTTGGGGCAGAGTATTTCCCTCCTCACCCCGTCTGCTGCCCATTTATTGCAGGTGACTCTGGAAGTGGACATACCCACAGCCAATCCCTCCCCAAACTGTCCCCCAGGAAGGGATGTGGCCAGCAGTGACAAGAAAAAACCCGTGCTCCACCAGCAATGCATAAAAAAGCACTCAAGCCATTCCCATTTACAGACCAGTCCTACATCCTGGCCTCACAGGAACACACTCTGGGTTACCAGGTTCTGCACATTTCCAGTCTGGTTTGTGTTTGAGCCATTTAGGAACTCTGATATTTAACCCAGATGTGATTGCTGCCTCTGACTGGCTCTTGCCAGAAACACATACTTTACTAAAAACCAGATTTTCGCAGCATTTGAATACCACAAGGCAGATCTAGACTGAAAACACTGGTACTCCCTGCACTAGTCAGGCAGCAGAACTGTGCCGAGGGGTGATTATGGTGATCTACGTGTGTAATTACCCAATGTGCAAGAGTCACAGTATTTGCATGAAGCAAATTAGCCATTTTTGCAAGCATGCTGGATAGCTAAATTCTGTAATTCTCCCCCTTTACTCCCTGCTTCCAACATGCTCGTAAATGCCAGTTCATCTACTTGGGACTTAAAACATCTCATCACCCACTAGAGGTTTCACTGGAAAATGAATAAAAATACAGAAAACCTCCGATATTTCTATCTGCCCAAATTCCAGGCAGACAAACTCCAGTCCATGACAGGTACAGACAGTCCCATGTGCTGGGACAGCCCAGGAATGCTTACTGGGAGCACTGGCAGAGCGAGGCCTCTCTCCTGAGCCAGCCTGCGGGATGCAAGGCTGCTGCTGAGCCAAAGGAAACTCCCTGGTCAGATTCCTGGATCTCCTTCTCTTTCCATGTGTTTGTATGTTAAGTCCAAGCATATGCAGGAGTCTCACCCGGCACTTGCACACGCAGTTTGTGCGCAGTCACTCAGCAGCAATCTGGTGGCTGCTGGTGCATTTTTGGGTATCTGCACATTCTAAACCACTGACTCACAGCAAAGGCACATTTATCTCCAGATGCCTGGCAGGAATATGGAAGCTAAAAAGCACTGGTAATGCACAAGGCTTCCAGCAGCTGGCCATGGAGAAGAAAAATCCTCTGTCTGCTCACATCACAGCTTCATTTATTCCTTCTGTTTCACCCATTTCATGCTATTTGATTTTAAATAAGTTGGAACTTGTCCAGCTGCAGGTTATCTATGTTCTTCATTTATAATTTCAATACCATCAACATGTCTGACTCCGTTTCTGCAGCCTCTCCTCTACACTACCCACTCCTTTCTTGTCTGAATCCCAGCATTCCCAGCACCTGCTTTCAGTGTAGAGCACTGCTACACTTTTGAAAGTTTCCCCACTGCTGCACAACTCTGGCTCTTGCACAAGCTCCAAGGAAATGTGCAGAAGTACATTTTAGAGAGCCTCAAGTATAGTCTGTCCATCAGTAGCAAAATTTGTGCAATGCTGCAGGGCCTGTCACCAACCAGTGCTAGCTCGTGACTGTGACAGATCATGTCCTGTGGAGAGGCCAAGACAGGAGCAGGAAAACCAACCTGGGTGTAGGTGCAGTTCTTCTTCTTGCATTTCCCGCAGGTGAAGAGGTCTGTCTGTGTCCCTCCTGTCTTGGCCATCTGATGCTCCCGGATTGCTTCTTTTGTCATGGCTTTCCTGATCTCTTTCAGTTCATTACTGGCCATTTCCTTTCCAAAAAACAACAAAAAAAAAACCAATAAAATCACATCTGCCCAGTTTTACCACCACACCCACTACAGTGGAAACAGCCAACAGGACAGGACATACTCCCTGACACATGGGCATTAAAACAGAAAGCCTGTTCCAGTCCTGGTTTCTGGCTCATACCCAGGGCCCCAGGATGATGTGAAGGCCCAACAAACTACGCTCCACACTGCAAACCCCATTGCTAGCACACTCCATGCACTCTGGCAGCAGCTACTGAGGAATGTGCAACCCTGGCAGCAGCCCAGCCCTTTGCCTCCAGATAAGCCCCAGGACACGTTCCCTGTAAGAAGCAAACCCTGCTCCTCAGGCTCCCTCACCTCCGAGGTCATCACCGCGATCTGCTCAGGGGTAATGGCCCCACATAGCACGTTCTTTTTCAGCTCGGGATTTTTGGAGTCCTTCAGGTTGGAGATGCGGCTCCTCACACGGTTTTTGTATTTCATGTCGGTGTTCTTGACATCCTGGTAGATGCGTAAGGGCAGTCAAGGAGCCTGCAACCAACCCAGAGGCATCAAGCACTTCCCTGCCACCCATGAAGAGCAGGGAGTGTCACCCACTGCCAGGACACAGATGAAAGTGCTGGGACCCAACAGCAGCATCTGCTCTGGGAGATCAGTGCTGGATTTGAGAGCAGGTTTATACAATCCCAAAGTCCAGGGGCTTCCAGCTCAGGCTTTTTCACTGTGCTGACAATATTCAGTTATGTTCAGGTTTTACAACCTGCCCTTTCTCTCAGCAAGGCAGCCACAAACTCCTCCACTGTGAGAGCTTAGCTGCACCTCTGCCCCCCACAGGTCCCAAACCAAGCGAACTCCTGTCTTATTTCACATTGACATGGAACTTGATCCTCATTGCTCCATCCTTTCTCTTGCTTTTGTCTAGATCAGCACACTCTCCTCAACAGGGAGCACAGGGAAGTTGCATGTATTTGGAAGCAGAATCAAAAGCAGGAAAAGGCACTCTGATGGGAAGGACAAACTTGGGATTACAGTCCCTGAGCTCCCAACTCCACACTGGTAGTTCCTTAGTGACACAGGACTCAGCCAAACAAAGCTGGAACCAGACCCAGAACCCTGACAAGCTGCAGCAGAATATTTATGCACAGACAATCCCATTTTTCCTTTGAGCACATGGATTTCACTGCTGGAGGCATGCAGGCCTCGAGGAAGCAGTGTACAGGAAGGATATACTCTTCAATCTGGGCTGCTATATGCTCACAGTCAGCACCGATGGCGATGTAGTCATCTGTAAGACAGAAGAAACACGAGCTCAGCAGCTTCCAAACAGGCCAGGGCTCCCCAGGCTCAGTATGGCTGAGTTACAAATCTGGACAGTTTGCTGTTTTGATTTATAGTATCTAATATAGAGTGCATAGCTGCCATGGATTTGGACACCCAGTATGGCAATCAACACCATAAAGCAGGGAAGGTAGGGCACAGCTGAGCTTAGGGAAAGGCTCAAGAGAACTCCTTCCCAGACTTCATATGGAAAGGGTTTTTCTAAGAGCCGTGCAAAACGCCTAATGCAGCATATAAACACACATACAGGAAGCCAGAAATAAAGACCTCATGAACTTCTCCGTCATCTACATTCCTTGGCTCCAAATTAATAAGTTGCAGTGCTTAGACCCCAATTTTTTTAAGGGGTCTGCAATGTGGAGATAACCACAAACTTCTAGAGATGCTGAGCACCTGCAATTGCTTCTCATTTGAGATGGCACAGTCTGAATGCAAGAGGGACCTGTTCCACCCCAGATACAAAAGACCACGATACTTAAGGAGCTCCTGTCTGCAAAGGCAGCAGAGTCTGACAGCAGATGCTGACCGGCATAGGCACCATTCCCACAAAGTCCATGTACTGAGTTACAGCTTCACTTTGTACCCCAAGGGTGACAGGGAAGACAGCTTCACTTTACAGCAATTCGACAAGACCTAGAAAGTGAAGCAAATCCCTACACACCTGAAAGATTAAATTTCTGTGCTGACCACCCCATGCTGCAGAGCAGAAGACCCCAAGTAACCCCTTGTTCTTAAGAGCCATTGCCTGCCACATTGTGCCCCCAGCTCAAGCCAAGTTGCAGTGTAAGTGTCTGAAAATGCTGCAACAGCATCTACAGAGGGATGACCAGTGGCTAGACTGAGCCACTGGCAATAATCCTTTGACAACACTGCTCCAGAAGAGTGTGTCTAAGCTGAGCTGGCTCTGACAGTCTCTGTCAGAATGCTCCAGGAGCTGTGAAGCGCTTGAGGTGATGCAGGGCTTCCCCCAGCACTTACCATCAGCCTGCAGAGCTGCTGTCAGCATCTCCCTGCATTTGTTGCGCACAGCGTCGCAGGTGATGGGGGCCGGAGGGAAGGTGGTGATTTTGGGGGTGGTCGGAGTCTTTGGAGGCTCCTGCCTTTTGTTGGAGCTAAAAGAAAAACTTCACCTGTCAGAATATCTCAGTTTGGGTCACTGAGAGCAGAGAAGGGAGCAGCAGGTATGTGGCCAAGCATCCTGTTAATCATAACACAGAACCAGTCAGAACACAGTGCAAAGTCATTGTCCCAGATCAGCACAGAGCACAACACAGCAGCCAACACCCTCAGCCCAAACACAAGCTCTCCTGTGGACACTGCTGGCTGCCAGCAGAGGTTTAATCCATGGACAACCCTGCCAACCATCTTGTGTTATTCAACACGTATCAGCTGCTGCACCACTGGGCATCAAGTGAAAACATTACTGCTGGACACCACCAGTAACCCAAATACACTCAGGACATCTGAGACCATCAGCACTCTCTCAGTTTGGCAGTGCTGTGCAGATCCATGGTACTTCTTTCCTCTTTAACTTTGCAGGACACCAAGCCCATAACTGCTCTCAAGCAGAAAGCTCCAGAAGAAGGAGCTGCTGTGCTAAAGAAAATAAAGAAAGAAAATGGCTCCTTCAGCTTCAATATTTAAAAAACACCACCAACAAAGTGTAGCACATAAAAGCTTCTTCCTTTTTCCTGTAATCTGAGCAAGACTCTGATTACTCATCTCACAGCAGAGCACCCCTACACAGCCACACACATCTGAAACAGGTGCCAAGCCAGCACAGAACTAAGACATACTGCTTTGCTCTCAAAAATATCTGCATTTCCACCTGTGAGCAACCATGGGCACAGGCAAGGGAATGCAAACACCTGTGGCTGACTCAGTCGGGTCACCTGCCAGGGGAGCTGGATAGAGACCTGCCTGCACAATCAGCACATGATGTGGGCAGGCTGAGTCACTGCTGCGGGGTCTGCATGCAGAGAAGGAACCTCACTGAGCAGCTCAGCTGGTTGTGCACCCAGAAAGCCTAACATCTGCACGTGGAGTTAGACAGCCCTGCAAATACTGCTGGTAAAAGATCTGAATTAGTACGATTCACAGATTATTTTCTAGAGCTTTGTTCTACCCCCTAAATCTAGGCAGCAGAACAGCAATTTTTTTTCAGCAGAGATTGCTCTGGCTTTGGTGATTGGGATGTAAAATTCACTGTATTTATGGCCAATGCCCGGTACCATTATTGCACAAAGAGACAGAAAGCAAAAAAAGGAGAAATCTCAATATTTCACCCATGCCATGCTGGCAATATCTCCTCAAAAATCTAAGTGGCTTGACAATTTTTGTTAAGCTGGGTCACTACTGCCGGTTTTTTGCCATCAAAAATAAATCTGTTATGAACAAACACTTCCACTACGCTGTCCTGGAAGGGATTAGTCAGCACACAAAAAAAACCAGCGCTAAGCTGGAAACCTTCCGAATCTGTTGCTGCACAAACTGAGCCAGATGACTTTAGGGACTTATCCTGGGAGCTCCTGTGACTAAGGTCATATCCAGTCTGGCTCAAATCCCACAGATCACCATTGGGGCTACTGGATTTCCGCAGTTCAGAGCCTCGCCAAGCCCTTTTCAGAAGCAGCCACCAATGAACCTTCAGCAAATTGTTCAGGTCAAACCAAAGCAGAACTTTAATTTCTTGCACAGATGAAGGAGATGATGCACTCTGTGAGAAAGATTGTATTGTGAGCTCACTGTGTTTCTCTTTGACCAGAAGCTGAAGAATAAAACCACTTTTTACCAGCTGCTTTTACTGGTCAGCACTGCAGGAGCCTATTAAAGAAGAGATTTGTGTCCAAACAGCTCAAAACATTCAACAGGATCTACACTGCACATGTTACAAAAAGAAGAAACAATTTAGCTTGAAAATAATCTGTTAGATTATGATTTTCTCCCATCTGGAATGCACAAATTGCTATCAGGTACTTTTGTGCTTAAGAAGCTACACACAAATCACAGGCAGCACTCATGGGGGTGTATATACCAGAGCACACACTGAGGAATAACCTATAATTCAGGAATCACCCATCTAAAAAATCACAGCTTCTCATGTTGCATAAAATAGTTTGGAAAAATTAGACTTCCTGAAGGACAAAGGCAAAAGGCCTAGAAAACATACTTATAATAGAAGGAAGGACTGAAGGAATATGGGTGGTTTGTGGCAAGAAAAACTTAAAGGAGACAAGTCCTAAAATTCCTTACAAATGAAGATGATAGGAAAAAATCCATGAAAGTATGTAGAAATGGTTTTAGTAAGACAGGTTTTGATTGAGAGTAAGTTTTAAACTGTAAAGGTGAGTTATGAATTGGCAATACTGCCAAGGGCAGCTGTGGAAATGCCTTGCCCCGAGGTTTTCTAGGGTTGTCAAAGAGCTTGTAAAAAGCCTGTCAGGGACAGCTTGGGCAGAGTTTGTGCTGTGCTGGGAAGGGGCTGCAGGAGGAGTTTCCCTGAGAACTCTTCCAGATTTAAATTTTATGTCATTTTACAAGCAACAAACAAAGGCGTCCCAGAGCAAAACGCTGTGTGTGAAGTCAGTGACCTCAGTGTGAACTCCTAACACTGACCTTTGCTACAATGAGTCCCTAAACACAGGTCTTCACACCTGTATTTGCAGAGGTAATACTTGATTTTTCAGGAAGGTTCTATCTGCAAATGCTATCGACTTAAATATTTTAGATGTTTATTCCCTGGGGGTGGAAAAAAGCTCAACAAGATGCATGGTAGTCCCGTTTCTGTTAGCTGATGAGGAAAGATACATTTGCCTGCACACACGCGTCATCCATGCCCAGAGATGAGAGCTGATCCCTCAAGAATTGGATGAAACAGACTTCTCAGCCATTCCAAAGACAGAAAATTATTTATTAAGGTTTAGAGGTTAGTTTATAAATAGAATAGTTGGGAAATGGAGTTCAAAAACACCTAGAAGACTTATTTCAGGAAATCCTTGTGGTTCACACTGTTCCTGTTAAACAGAAGAAAGAGCTTGTAAATCTATCCAGGCAGCAAAAGTTTATACATAAAAGAAGGCTATGCTGGAACAAAATGGTGGCAAAGCAGCAGCCAGGGACTGCAAGCAGAACTCGGGGCTGCACTGAAAGAAAATCCCACAGAAGAGCTAAATTCAGACCACAGATCCAAAACCTCCTAATAAAGACAGTTTAGAGAACCCTGGAAAAGAGAAACCTCATGCTGCCAGAGACCAAAACATTAGACACAGCCCATTAAAATGTACTGCACTATGGGTCTGAAATTCTACAGCACAACACAATATGCTTTGGATTAGAGTAATGCAGCATCTAAATTTACAGGTGCCAGCTCCACGCTGGCTGGCTCAGAGCCTTCAGGTCTTGAGGCAATAGCTCCAGTCACTACACACAGATTTCTACATCTGTGTTCCAGAAAGCAAGATGAGTTTCAGGCCAAGAGTTAGTCAAATATTTCTCCCTGACCAAAGTGGAAGGCCTAGCCAAAATCTATCAGACTAAGAGGCTGAAATATCTGAATACAAACTGATCTCTTTGGTGTCTTGACAGCAGCCTCATCTGAACCAGCTATCACACACTGAGCAACCAGTCAGACTCCACTTCAGTCTCTGCTTCAAAGAACAGAGACTCTTCTCTGCTAATAAATTATTATTTTTTTTAAGGCAGATTAGTAGTTCATTTTGCAGGACTGGAGAAATAGCATTCCTGTCTCTGGAAGAGAGCCTGGCTCAACAGACTGACACTAAGAGCTGGCCCCTGCTCCTGGTCTAGGCTACACTAATCCATTGGCTTCTGTTCATCCTTCACAGCCAAGGGGATGCTTTGCTAGTCAGAAGATGGAGGCTGAATACATATAGAAAGCATCAAGGACTAAAACAACCCACAAAACTGCAGTATCTGCAACACATTAAGGTACAAGGGAACATCAGCAGCACGAGCCAGGCAGCTCCACTCCACATACCCCACAACAGGTGACAACGCAAGGAGGCAGCAAGGAGGGATTTTGTCTCTGTGCCTACAGCCAAGATCCTGTTCCGAGTGAAATCCCACAGAGATCCACACAGATCTGGACAGCCCTGGCTCCCATTCTGCACTGCATCACTGAACTCCATTCTGGCTGTGAAGTCTCCCTGGTCCTTTCATTGCAATACTTAGCAAATCCTTTTTCCCATTTTATGGAAGCAAGATAACCAAAGATACCAATCATTTAAAGTCATGGAGCTCAGCATCAGCAGCCTTCTCTCCATCAGCAGCTCTGTGTCGAGCTGCAAAGGCTCACCCTGAAGTGCCAAGCCTTGAGTGAGCTGAGCAAAAATAAAGAAGTGACAAGAAAGTGACCAACAAAGGCTGCAAAAGTGGAAAATCTTGCAAACAAGCAGGACTACAGCCTGAATACTCTAAATCTTCTGTCAAACTTGGGAAATTAGCTAAATCACTTAAGAGCCAAATCTAGGAAGCACACACCCTCCTGGGACCCGAGGCTGAGAGAAGTCTCTAGAATAAGACTTTAAATCCCATTTTTCCCCTCCACTTTGATCACTGTCTGCACTCAACAACTGCAGTCACAGGCAGTGGAAACAGGATGCAGCATTCAAGGCATGGAAAGGAGCAAGCATGCAGCTGACCTGCCAGCTGAGGGACAGCAACCACAGGAAAAAGGGGACTCCTACTGGGATTTGTCAAGGACAAAGAAATGGAAGTTTTACTTTAATAATCTATCAATCAATCCCATCCATCATTTGACACTGCAACGGCCAAAAATAATCTTCATTCCAAGGAATTCAAAGCTAGAAAGAAACAAAAATACAAAAAAATGCAACGTAAAAAAGATAGAGGAATGTTCCACTAATAGAAAAGACAACAACGTAGCCAAGAGTAAAAAACATGAAATAAAATATGAATAAAATTTAAAAACTCACTAAAGCCACTGTATTTTGTGGGTGTGTATTTCTGCATTACAATTAATTAATAACATCACACAGATCAACCCTGAAGAATAAACACTTCCAGTGTCTCTGACCAGGAATCTGACTACACAACTTAAAAATAAAAATTAAAGTAAGGCGCCTTAAGAAAATTTAAATTCTGCAACAGTGTCATCTTTGATAAAAGGGAAGTATTACCTTTGGTCTCTTGAGTTACCAGTCTCCTTGGAGGAAGATGTCGGCAAGGACAGGCTTTTCTTTTTCTCCTCATTTTTATCCTCAGAAGCATCTATGTTCAAAAGAGGAATCAGTTCAGAACTGGTCTTTATGCTACAGCCCTGCCTATACTCATCAATGTTTTCACACTACCCACTGTTGGGCTAAGGCAAGTTATTATTCTCCCAAAAAGAAGCAGGAGAAAGGCCTTTATGGCCTTCCTGCTTTCCAACAGACCTTTCCTTGCCTCCGAGCAGAAACTAATTCAAACAAAAGCCTTCCTCACCAAACTAGAGAGCAATCACCTTCCCTGCCTGGGAGATAAGCTTCCTCACAAGACATGCCTCATCACAAAAGTTTCTTTCAGAGGCTGCTGAGCAGGGATGAGATCAAGTTCCCTCAAGCACCGCTAAAAGCAGAATTTCCAGCCAACACCAGCTGAAGGGCCAGTACAGGCTGATCCCTGTGGGAGTACAGCTTCTTCTGATTCCCAAGTGCTGCTGAAAGCCAACAGCACAACCCTGGAGAGGACTTTCATGACACTGCAGAACAAGTTTGACCCAGAGGTAAGTTGTCTGACCCAGCTAATGAAGATGTGACAATGCAGGCAGGACAGGAAAAGAGTACTTTTAACACTCATCCAGCCTAGCAAGAAATAGGAGCCCATAAGCAGGAAAGTCTCCCCAGCTGGAAACAGTCCATGTGAGTTTATCTACAAGGTGGTGAATTAAGGTCTTTCTCCAACTCACCACCCAAAATGCATTCCAGCACTCTCCTTCCCGAGCTGTTGCACGAGGCTGACAGCACACAGTGTTAATGCCACACAGAGCACAAGTGGGAGCAGAGGGTTCAGAGCACAGATATCGTTTCTACAAATAACACTGCTAATTATTATATGATGAGGTACAAGTTAATAGTCCTGAAGCTTTCAATGTTCTTCCAAGGATGAGCTGGCTAAACAGGAGCTAAATCTAGGGGGATGCATGATAGGACACAAAACTCAAAAGACAGAGGGTGGAATTGTAAAGGCTGATTTGCTAGAATGTTTTATTCCGATCAAGAGATAAGCTCTACCAAAAAACTCAGCCTCCCACTGAAGCCAGCTTCTTCACAAGCTGACTCTGACAGGAACATGCTGATTTCCTTACCTAGAAGTTTCTTCCAAGATTTGATGAGGGATTTGGCAAGTGATATCACTTCTTCATCTGTGCTCTGCTTCCTCAGTGCATTCACTGACATCCCAATGCGGGTGGACTGCAAGGGAACAAACACCCCAGTGAATCACTCCCGAACAGATTTGTTATTTGTTACTAACTGAAATCTCAATTCACCACGACGAAGTCAAAGTGATGCTCAAGATATGAGGATCCAAGGGATTGCAGAATGATTCTATGACCCTCACAACTTTGGAAGAGTGAGATGACACTCTCCAGCTTCCTCAAACTGAACAGAAGACACATCCAATCTCCCACAAATCCCTTCCCTACACACCTCTAAGTGACATTCAAGCTTAGAGTGAAAAACTCCAAGATGCATCATAACCTCCAAATTGTAATTCTGCTCACTCATCCCCAGTGTCCTGAATATCACCATTACAAAGAACTTCTCCCACGACTGCCCTCTGTGTTTGTTACTTTAACCCAGTCTCTTCTCTTTTTGCAGCCTAAAACCAAGATTGGAGCAGCTACCCACTTTTGTCTCATCACCTGTGCACAAGTTACAGGCAGCACACGGTGACCCAGAGCTGTTTAACTGCCAGACCAAAACCCAAGTTCAGCAGTATCTTATTGGATTTAATGTTTATTTTGATGCTTTGCATCAGGCAAGAACTGTGAGGAAATCTATTGTTTATTTAGACAACATTTTGAACTCACCCAGATGCAGACTTCAGCTTTTTACCATAACTGTGCAACTCACCTGCAGTAAATCCAAAGTCATAGGCATACTTTTCAGTTCTTTCAGTAAATCCATTGCACCTTCCTGAGGAGGAAAAGAATGGGAAAGAGAATGAGTACCTCAGCTTTTAGTAAAGAAATTCAACAGCTTGGGAGTAGACACAGAAAGTTGAATTTAAAGGGAAAAACACCAACAAGCATTCCCTGAAACATCGGCAAGATCGCTGCTGGGATTGTTGCTCCAGACAGTAGATCCTGCAAACTGAAGGACCCTGAATTATTGGAATAGGCAAAACAGACCATTGGAGTGCTACAGGTCCTTGCTTGTCTATGGTACAGGTGCAGCATTAGTTTATTATTCTTACCTGGCAAGCTGAACAGTTTTAACACCTATAAAACACACTCAGAATCACAACTGTCAGTGACTCCATGTAGATGTTTCCTAGTTCTCATATTAATACCCTACTCTGCTCAGGACAAGAGCTGAGACCAGGAGCAAAGCCAGCAAGCTGTGATGCTAGAGCTGAAACTTGTTCTGTAAGTTTCCTTACATCACCTCTACATCCCAGAACCCAGGTCCACAGAAAATCTGACTAGGAATCTGTAGATATCTAAAACTGGCAGTCAGTCAGAGAATTGGAAATCACTTGTCTCCCTCTAGCAGATCCCAGCCTGGTGTAGGCCTGTCTCCATTCAGCTGGCTCTTTCCTCCCAACCCCCTTCCCTCAAACAAGGCTTCCAGTGTTCACATTTAGCAGCTCATTTACAACACCAACCACTCCAAGCCCAGTTGCAGCACAAGGCCTGCACAGCCACCATTGTAGGGAAGCAAAGCTGCCTGCACTGACAGTCCTGTCCTCACATCCCATCCTCCCAATGCAGAAGGGCCACTTCCGATTCATCCCAGGAAGCAACCCAGCTGCAATCCACCCTACGGAACAGATGCCAAAATCAAAGCAGAGTCAAAGCTTTCAGCGTGTGCACAAGCAACTCACACCAGCATAAACCACACACGTTTACCGTACCCAGAACGACTGACTTCCCCCTCAGGCAGTTTCACACCTTTCCATTCCTCCAGCCCTGAACACACAAAGGGACCAGGTGATTCCTGACTCCAAATGGAGCCACTTGGCACAACGGCAGCAAATGAGGATCCAAGAAAAAACTAGAGCAACAAACAGGTACTCCAGGAAATTGTCCTGCAGGAAGAGTTCTCAGATTAGCCAACACACAACACGCTGCAGTTCAGCACCATCTCAATCGCCAGCCAAGAGGAAACGTTGCATACCCCTCGTTTAAGAAGTTGCCTCTTTCCCAATGAAGCTGGAAGCAAATTCTGCAAAGTGGCTCCTTTCCTATTTCAACACTGGTGCTGAAAACCTGCCACCAACGAGAACAGACATCACAGGCTGTGCTTTAGCCCAAACACACCTCCCTGGATTGTTCCAACAGAGACACAAGTGACAGTGCTCGCCCTACCCACGGCTGGCAGGGCCAGTCCAACATCCAAAAGTTCATACGATAACAGCACTCAGCATCCCACCACATGAATATCACTCTTCTAATCCCTTCTCCTCTTTGCCCATCATCTCCCACTCCTCACAGCCCTTCCCAGCCCCAAAATCCCTCTCCCCCACCCCAAATACAGATGTTCAGCCTACCTCTGTCACAAACCCTTGTCAGCTTGCTAGCACTTGCATGACACTGTGTTCCCACAAGCCGGAAAATACCGGCTACTATCCCCCTAGGCTGTCACACGGATCACAGCACACCCTGCAAGACTCCCCAAGTGCAGACAGCAGCTTGGCAAGCCATCCACACTCCAGAGGCCACGGGAGTGAGTAGTGCTGGTGTGGGATGGAAATGCAGGAAGCAAATCCATCAGCACCGGGGTTTTCCCCGAGGGCAAACTTGAGCCCCAGGCCGGTGCTGGTGGGGACTCCCCTTCCAAAGGGCTCCCAACGGGACAGGAGAGGAGGGCTGAGGATGCTCTCCAGGAGGAGAACACAGCGCAGGCAGCACACGGTGAGCCCCAGGGTGCCGAGATCTGCGGTGGGGGCTCAGTGTGGGGATGGAGGGTTCCCACAACACGCAAAGAGGGCACATGGAGCTGCCCCCTCAAAAACAGGCAGTGGGCGGATCCCACAGCTCCGCAAGGGATGGCGGAGGGAGATAGAGACGGGGTCTGGGGGACGGAGCCCCCCTTAACTGGGGGAGCCTCTGCCCCAGCACGATATAACGACCGGGGCGGCACTGAAAAAGAGGCCCCCAAAATGGGGGCTGAGGAGGGGGAGGCCCCTCACAAGGGGCATCGAGGGAGAGGTGGGAGTCCACCAGCACGGCAGCGAGGAAGGAGCCTCGCGGAGAGATGGGGCCGTGTCCGCCAGACAAGAGCCCGGGACAGGGGGCGGCCCCCCACCCCAACTGGGCTGCGGGGGCCCTGCCGCCGCCACTCACCGCGTTCTTCTTGGCCACCATCTTGTCCAGGCGCCTGGCGATGCGTACGATCTCGTCCTCCCCGCCCATCGCGCCGCTCCCCGGGATCGGTGCCGGGGCCGGACGGGGGTCCGGGCGGGGGGAGCTGCGGCCGGTGCCCGGTGCCCACCTCAGCCCCCGGTGCCGCAGTCAGGGCGGGCGCGCGCGGGGCACGACGGGAATTGTAGTCCTTGGGGCGCCGGCTCCACCCGCCGCCTGCCGAAGCGCAGCCCGGCGGCAGGACTTCACCTCCCAGCGTGCCCCGCGCCCGCTCCGCGCTGTGCCGCCCGGCCGCCGGGGGCGCTGTGGGAGCTGCGGTTCAGCCCACGGAGGGGCTCGGAGCGGTGCCGGGGCTGAGGGGTCCCCGGTCCCGATCCGGGTTGTGCCGGGACGCGGCGGGAACAGCCGTGTCCCAAACTGCTGCGGTGGGTCCGGAGGAGGCCACGGACATAATGAGCACCTCTGCAGTGGAGACAGGCTGAGAGCTGCGGGGTGCAGCCTGGAGAGGAGAATGCAACGGGGAGACCTTAAAGCCCCTTCCCATGCCTAAAGGAGCTCCAGGAGAGCTGGAGAGGGGCTTTGGACACGGGCTGGAATGACAGAGCAAGGGGGAATGACAGAGAGGGGAGGTTTAGGTGGGATATTGGAAAGAAACTGTTCCCTGTGAGGGTGGTGAGGCCTTGGCACAGGTTGCCCATAGAAGCTGTGGCTGCCCCGTCCCTGGAAGTGTTCATGGCCAGGCTGGACAGGGCTTGGAGCAACCTGATCTAGTGGGAGGTGTCCCTGCCCATGGCTTGGAACACGATGACAGTCACAGGCCCCTTCCAGCCCAAACCATTCTGTGACTCTGTGTATAATTGTGTGTGGCTGTGCTGAGCCCTCGGAGCAATGCTGACCCCACTCCCTGCATCGACGGAGGCTGTGCCCCCCGTACGGCCTTGGGGGCTGCACAGCAGTTAGCAGTGGTGAAGGGCCGGATGGTTTGGGGGGACCCAGGCTGGACCCCCTGTAGATGGCACTCGTACACTGTGTGAGGGCAGCGCATCCCCCAGGAGCTGCTGCTGAATGCTGTCACTCCCTCCAGCTGGTTCCTGGCAGAGGGAGAACTTCCATGCCTCCTCCTGCACAGCCCTCGCCAAACGCCAATGTTTCAGAGAGGGCCCTGGCTGTGCTGGTGAAGAGCGGCCGTGTCCTGCCCTGGTGAGGCTGCAGATCATGTGGAGGCACGGGGATGTGCTACGTGTGGCCTCGGGATGCACAGTCAGGTCTTGGGAACCGGAATTGCCAGCACTCGTCTCCAGCTGCACTTTGACCTGGGGCAGCTCAGTCACTGAGGGTATAATCACAGAATCACAGATTTGGTAGGGTTGAAGGGCTTGGAGATCACCGTCCAGCCCCCCTTCAAAGTCAGGGTCACATAAAGTAGGACACAGGAGCTCATCCAGGTGGGGTTTTAATTTCTGCAGAGAGGGAACTACTGAACAGCTCAGTGCTTTGGGTGGCTGTCCCCCAAATTTGCCCACCAGGTACCTAAAGCTGACAGTTTTCTGTTCTTTACAGCAGCTCTCATGGAGCTGGACACGCCTCTGGGATCCCCTTGAGCAAGAGCTGCTCCCTGGATGTGTGAGACAGCTTTCAGTTCATCCCTAGATCAGCAAACCAGACCAAATGTGAACCCCAGACCCTCTCCCTGGCACGACACCTTGAAACTTCTTGGCTTGGCCCCCTGTTTGCGAACGCGAGTTCCCTCCAGCCCACCGTCTGGAGCCTGTGCAGCACCTGGAAATCCTCCAGCCTTTGGCAGGGTGTGGCTGTGGAGCGAGGGAGTGCCATTTTGGAGAGCCCCACCTCTGTGAGGGAGGAGGAAACAAGTCCCAACAAGGGGACCTTCTGGAGCTGCCTGTCCCATGTGTGGGGTCGGGTCACACCGGTCCTTGGCGTCAGAGACACGCTCGAGTGGCACTGCTGCCACTGTGAGTGTGGTTTGTGTCACTGCAATGTGAAGATGGTTCCTGACCACAAGTATGGCCGGGGACGTGTCTCAGATTCCAGAGCGCACAGTCACTGATGCCGAGCGCCGTCACCCCGTCGCTCTCTGCCTCGAGCAGGAGCCATCACCCCGCCAGCGCTGGCCTCCCGCAGTGGCAACCAGCCTCACCCAGGCCCCATCACTGCCTGGCTGGGAGCAGGTCCCTGAGGGACAGAATGGCATGAAATCCTCATGCCTGCAGCCCCATGTGCCTGCCAGGCATGTCCCCTGCCCCTGTGTGCCCACAGGCACGGGCCAGCTCTGCAGCCCAACCCTGCCGGGCTGCAGCTCCGCTCTTCCCAAGGGTTAACAGGACACAACAGGCCAGGCGTTTGCAGAGCGGGGAGGGTTGCTGGCTGACCTTGGCTGGGAAGCAGCGGTGGCGTCGCTCAGCCCAGCCCCCCGAGCGTGGAGCCGGTGGCCAGAGCACTCCCCAAGCCAGGGTGGAGGTAGATCCAGAGGAAACTCCACCTCCGCGGAAGCCAACCTGCTATTGCAGGAATTCCCAGAGAAATTCCTGCTTGGGGTGATCTGTCAACGGATCCATGAACTTTGTTTTACCTCTTGTGAAAGCAGCTACTTGAATGTGCTAAAAACAGAGCAGGGGCAAGTCCATCAGGGAGAGGCTGGGAGGGGGCTTTTGCTGACCCCTGCACAGCAAGAGACACCCTGAAAGTCTCTGTATGTGGTGCCTCGCTGGCAGTTGCCCTTGGCAGGCAGAGTTGGGAGAGCCAGGAGAAGTTTCCTGCAAAATAAAACCCCACACAATCTCACCTGTTTTTTCCACTGGGCTACTGTATTTCCCAAGTGACTCTCAGCAGATTTGAACACAGCAAATGGGCTGGATAAAGTTGGATGAGCTTTCCTTGCTTCCAGTATCCCCAGTAAGTTCAAGTCACCATTATTAATTTGGAGATCAGCCACAAAACCCCACCCTTTCTGTGCTCCAAACCACTGGAGGCTTGGTCTGGTCCACTTTTGGAAAAAGCAGAGATGAGAGGCCCTCCTGAGCCTTCCTTGTGCATCCACCCACCATAAAATTCCCAGCAAAGCTCTGCCCTAGGACACCCACTAACTTGTGGGATGCTCAGGTCTCCGGAACCTCAGCCTTGGGGTCACTGCTTGGAGGACTGGCTGTCCTGGGTGACACGCTGGGCTCTGAGCTGGTAATGAATGACCCTATCCAGGGAACAACAATCAGTAGCTGGTAGACCCTGAGGCAGGAGATGGGAGCAGCTGCCATAGGTTTTGCCAGAGCAGCACTTATTTTGGGGAGGGGTTTTGATGTGTCTCCCCTCCTTTTCACCCTTGTGAGCCTGCCTTGGCTGGAGAGCTCCTGATTCTGATCCTCTAACCATGCATTTGTGCCAGCCCTGGAATGGAGGCAGGGGTCTGCCTTTTCTTCCCCTCCTTGCTGCAGCTGTCTGATGTCCTTAATCTCCTAGCCCTGGCCCTGGGAACATTTGACCCTGGAGCCATCAAATCCTCTGTTCAAACACTTAGGAAACCTGGAGCAGGTGGCTTGAGTGGTGACTTACATTTCTGTCTTACAGATCATCCGTTTTTCTCCTTTGAGGAGCCAAGGGACCTCTCCATGCCTCGTCTTGTGGCACAGGCCCTCCTAACCCAACAGAAAGCATCATGGTTCCCAGGACATATTGCAGGATCCATCCATGCCATTCTGGAAGAGCAGCCCACAGAGGCTCCATGTCCTCCACTCCCGACGTCCTCCCTCTGCATCTGTCCTGGAGCTGCAGGTGAGCACCCAGGCCTGGGGACACTGCATCTGGACCTCCTGGGACAAGTCCTACACCAGGAAAGGCTGCAGGATTTGACTACAGTGGGCAGCATCTGCAAGGGGAATATGGCCAGGACCACCCTGTGTGGTAGCTCAGCCTCTGCCACCCTGCAAAATGAGGAGCATGGAAGGGAGGATGCAGAGGAGATGATGGCTCCCATGGGCCCTCCTCATCGCGAGTGCCAGGGTGGAGTTTGGACCTCCAGCTTTGCAGATGCTCTTCTGAGACACTTTGGATTTTCCCTAAACCTCTTCCTCCTAAAGATTTTAATTACACTGGCTGCTGTTCAAAATAATAATGACAGGGAGAGGAATAAATACTAAGCGGCAGCTTGTCACGCTTCTTGAGATGCCCTCAGGGGATGCTGGGCCCGACAAGCAGCCAGCCCAGAGCTGTGCCAGCCAAATGGGTACAGACTGCCACCCCACACTGGCCACCAGCAATTTCTGGGCTGGCCTGTGTGAGTGTGAGAGCCTGTGCAGGCACTCAGGTCTCCTTTCTCTCCCCCTCTCTGTCTCCTTTTATTCTCCTCCATAAAACATAGGAAGTTCAAGCCATTCATTTTGCTATTTGTGTCTCCTTCCCCACGCCCCGGTTCCCTCCCTTGCCCCCTGCAGCCTCTCCGCTCACTGCTTGCCCAGCATCCTTGACCCCGAGGAGTCTGGTGTGTATGCACTTCCCTTTTGGCCCATGGAAAGCACCACTCTGAACTGGTGCCTTGATAAGTCTGCTGTGGGAAGGCAGGGGCTCCTGGGCTCCCACACAGGGCTTTCCCATGTAGCGTTTCCTATGCTGTCCCTGCTCACCCGTGCAGTCTCCAGACCCGGGCAGTGGGAAGCTTTCCGGCTGGCAGTGCCCCTCAGTGGCAGCAGGTCTGTCCTCCTCGGGATCTTGTGACTTGCTCTGTGTCAAAAGCCACAGTGTGTGAAAGCAGGCATCCTCCCGAAGAGGAGGAGGAGGAGGATGATGATGATGGTTGGCTTGTCATGGGCTAACATGGCACCTCTCAGCTCAGCCACAGCAAAGGGTTACTAAGGGCTCGAACCCCCCAGCCCCTTCCTCTCAGCGCTTTTCCAAGCAGAACTCTGATACTCTCTACCACAGTTTGGGATCAACGGGACCTATGTCCTGTCAGCAAAGGAGCAAACGTGCAAAGCAGACAGGACCAGGGTTGAGACCTCAGAGGGGCTGGAGGCAGGAATTGACTGGTAGAGAAGGAGGTAGGAGAGGCTCAGCCAGGAGGGCTGGGGCCTCTTCTCTCAAATAACCTCAGCGGTTCAGCCGTAGTTTGCCGGAGGGCGAAGGCAGGTGTTTGCTCCTCACTGCCTTCATCGAGCAGAGCAGGGTCACCGGGGCTGTGCCGTGCCCTCTGCTCCCCACGGCGATGGGAGCACAGATAAGAACCTTCTCCCGCTTATCGCGCCATCAGCGGCTCTGCAGCGGCTCCGCTGCCCCAGCGCCGAGCACCGAGCCCTGATCGCATCAGTGCGCCGCACACTTGCAGCTCGAACAATAACCAACACAATTCCCAGAAATGCACAGCCTCCTGCTAAAGCCTCCCTGGGGGAAAGCATGCCAGCCGGCCTGTCGGCACCAGCACAGCCACCGTTGCCAGCTGCTGGCAAACGCAGCCTGCGGCAGCCCCAGCGCGGAGGCACCTCTGCAAAAACAAGGGTGTGCTGGGTGGGGTGGAGGGAGAGGCCGAGCTCGAGTCCTTGGGGCCACCCATGAGCTCGCTGTCCTCAGGAAGTCCGTCTCAGTCCGTCTCCCTCTGGGTGTTTGTGACCAGGTGTCTTGCCCTGTCCCAGCCACCCCATTTGCAGCCCCTGCCCACTCTGAATGCCCGCTGAGTTTGCAAAGGGGCCAGGATGCAAAACTAAGCCCCAGAACCTGGACTGGGAGGGTAGAGACAGGGCCATGGGCACTCCTCACCTCAGTGGAGAGGCTTTTCCATATCTCACAGTGTCCCTAAGTGTCTCAATCCATCAGAGCCTTTCCCATCACATTTGAGTAATTGCACTTGTCACTTCCAGATGGAATGTCTGAACACCCAAGCTGGCATGGCTGGATGCTCAAAGTGGCTATGTACCCTGCCCCTGGGAGGGAGAGAGGGCCAGCAGCTGGTATGGCCATCCTTTCTCCAGACGCTTCCTCTGGAGCTCACCAGCCTGTCTGCCCCTCACACAAGGCCAGACATGCCACCCAGGGAGGCAGCAGGGCACAGCAGCAGAGCTGTCACCTCCAGATCTCACAGTGATGCAGCAGACACACCAAAACCCCATGCAACACCAGCACCATCCCAGAGTCCATGTGCGTGAGGAGCAGCACCCAGAACAACACAGCGGTGTCCCCAGTGCAGGAGGACCAGCCTTGCACTGTCCCAAGTGAAGGAGGACCTGCCTCACAGTGTCCCTGACACGGGGAGTATTGTTCATGAAAACACGTGGGGAAGTCCAAGGAGGACAGACTCGCTGGCTGCGTTGGGCTTCCTGCCTCCTGGCCCCGGCCGCCGCCTGACATCATTGCACCCGGTGGGAATGGCCACCCTGGCCCCGCTCGGTCCCTGACATTAGCCAACAATTTCCTGACCTCCTGTCCGGCTTTTCAGCCTCCCACGGCCCCCCATGGTGGGGAGGCTTTTGTGCCTGAGATGATTGATAGATAGGTAGATAGCTAAACAAATAGATAGATAGATAGATAGATGCTTGGCTCCTGCCACCGCGGCACAACAGCTGGCAAACCTGCATCCTTTTTCTCACTACCATGGCCACAACAAAGGTGATGCTCCCCATCACCTTGCCATCCACATCTGAGGGGATGAGATGGCATGGGAGTGTGTGTTCTCCAAAAATGCCCCATTTAGGCTGACAGGGGCCAGGAAGGCTGAGGAGAAGGAATGTGGGGGGAAGCAAAACAACTGTTGGAAGGATACCTGTGAAACACAAAGGTATTGCTTGGTCTCCGTGCACCAGCTCTGTGGAGGCACTGACCTTCTCCCAGCCATCCTCAAATGTGCCCAAGTGACAGCAGGGTGTGGGTACAGTGTGTAATGTCCACGCTTCACACTCAGAGTGGGCTTTGCCAAATATTCAGGCTTTGTAGTGAAAATGTGGAGGATCCTGCAAGCCTCGGGCTGTCACTGCACAGCCTCACTTGCCTTGAAGCCATGAGTTTTTTCCCTGGGTGACTCCTCACGAGCAGAGCACAACCTTGGGCTGACGTGCTGCAAACCTGCCCTTGTCCAAACCCGCTGCCATCAGCACTTTGCTGCAGCTGCTTCCAGTGCTGCTGTAAGAGTTTTTCCTTGCAGCCTAAACCCCCACCGCTGGCTCCATCCTTCTGGCTCCAGCCCACTGGGGATGGAAGGTTTCTCCTTCCCGAATACAAATATAACTGTAATCTGCTAAACCCTGCTGTTGATCCCGACTGCATCCTCCTGTCCTGAGCTTTCCTACAGTGCCTTTTATACCGGTAATAGCACCAGGCTCCTTCTCCCATCATTGTTGACTCGACAATGAAAACTGTTTGTATTATTGTGTCCCCGAAGCTTTGCCAATAGCACATGTGTCCCGAGCTGATAGCAACAGGCTTTGGCAAGGCTGCAGCTCCATCAGATAAGAGCCTTTAACCTTATTTCTCCAGCCCGAGCGCTCCACGAAGGGCCATTCTGTCGTGAGCCTTTCCTTATCCTTCCCCTGAGCTTGCAGATCCAGGGGCTCTATGGGCCAAGACGAGGGGTGATTGGCAAAGGGCAGAAGGCAGAGGTGCTCGGGGCAAGCAGCCTGGGAAACAGCCTGAGCTTGGGTGAGAGAAGAGCCCTGGGGGGAGATGGAAAGACAGAGCTGCTTTCCCAGGCAATTTAAGGGCCAAATGCACGGCCGTCCCTTGTCCCCTGCCTTCCTCAGGGACCCGCTCCACCCCGCCGTGCTCCACCTTGGCTCGGCTCCCGCACACAGCAGGAGCGAAGTGGAGGAGAAACGCTGGAGCCCAGAGGCCCTCGCACGCTCCCGGCTGGCCCGCGAACAAAGCCTTTCCCTTGGAGCCCTTCCCTGCCGCCTCCCTCCTGCCCCGGCCCCCTGCGCTCCGCCAGCCATGGGGATCCCCGGCATCGGCACAGCCTTGGGGTCCACACCGCCCTCCTCGTCCCACCCTGCATCCCTGTGCTGAACCCCTCCGTGAGTGCTCCCAGCATCCCTGAGCCCCAGCTCTGCTGCTGGGGGATTTCACTGCCGTTTTCCAAACTGCAGCGCAAAGGATGCTCTGAAACCAGAAAGCAAAGAAAATGATGCTGCCTGTGGCAAGCTTTAAAATCTCATTTTTAGGCCAATTTATGGGAGGTATGTGACAGTTCCTGGGGTTTTGAGCTGCAAATGCAGCACATCCCCTTTCCCTTCCCTTAATGTCCCCAGTACAACACTGAAAAGCAAAAGTTTTTCCTCTGCTCTCAGGGAGGGAAAGCTCTCAGGTCCTTCTCTTTATTCTTAGTATTATTATTGTAATTATTATTTGTTCTTAGTATTATTATTGTAATTATTATTAACATTCACTCTGTGGATAGAAGCACTCTATCAAAGATACATTCTGCCCTTTGCTGGGGAGATTATTGTCTCTAAAGGGCCCGAGGAAAAGCTGGGTCACCCTGTGCCCTGTACAAGACATGGGGAAACTGAGGCGTGGAGCCACAGCACCATCTACCCCACTCTGAGCCAAATTTCCTCTCTTCCACATGTTTCTCTGTCTGTGTGAGGTGAGGTGCTCTCAGCAACATCCTCATCCTTTCCACTGGGTGGCAAAAGCCCTGGTGAAGCACAGAGGTGGCCACAAGGTACTCTGTGCAATGTGGTGGGCTGCAAGCCTTGCCAAAGGTTTTCACTTCCAGAGATGCTGCAAAGGGCTTCCCTTCTTCCAGGGATGCTGCAGTGTTCCTCTTCCTCCAGGGATGCTGCGAAGGGCTCCTCCTCCTCCAAGCCTGGTTGTGGTGATGCCCAGAAACCAGGCAACCACCTTCCTGTGAGCAAAAACCAGCCAGTGCATGGAAAATCCGAGCAGAAAGCACTGGGTTGGGGGCTGCAGGGGAAGTGGGGACAGAGGAGAGGGGAGAGGAAAGAGGGGAAGCGGGAGAAGGGAGCATGGCACTGCCAACAGCCATCTGCCATCTGCTGCTGAGGTCATGCCTTACACTGAGTTAAATCATGTTGGGAGCCACAGCAGCTCCTGAGAACAGCAAACCTTTCCTAGATGGAGATGTCCTAGAGGGGATCAGCCTTCCTAGCAAGATAGAGAATGGGTGACCCTTTTGCTGCCAGCTAGGGGGCTTGATGCCCACAGTGGTGCCACCAGCCACTCTCTCCTGTGGGCATGGAGGTTGGGAACCCACAGAGCAGAGCCCTGTGACAAAGGTATCTGCAAAGGCGAGACTGCACTTTTCCTGGGAATCACATCATCTTCTGGGAGTCCCCAAGGCTAAGGCCATGGAGAGTGGCCCTGGTTGAGCTGTGAATGGCCGTGGTGCTCATAGGCATGTGTGGCTGCAGGGCCACAGATGGGCAGCTCCAACACATGTCCCCAAAAATCCAGGCTCAGAAATCCTTCTAATTGCAGTTTTCCTTTTCTCAGTACCCGAAAGGAGGTCAGGCATCCCGAAGCAGCCAGCCTGGGCATGCAGAGGGAGCAGGATCCCAGTTCTTGGCTGCATCTCCTGCACAGACACCAGCAAGCAGCATTGTCTGCCAACTCAAGCGATGGAAGCAGCGAATAACCCCGGCATGCCCAGGCTCTGCACAGCCCAACTGTCGGCCAGCTGCCTGTTCCTGGGAGGATGCAGTGCCACAGGCAGGGAGCATTTTCTTGCTATAATCAAGAAAAGAAATTGTGCCGATCGGAGCAGCTGAATGGCAGCCAAATCTGCTTCTCGGCGGCTTTTCTACACTCTGTATTCATGTATTTGGCATGAGTAGCTCTGCATTGAGGTAATTCATTAATGCTCAACCAAAAATGTGTTTATGGGAGTCTTGAAATAGTTGGTAGAAGTGTAAGACTTTCCTTCCTAAAAGCCTGGGCTCTTTCTGTGATGGGAACTGTGTATTAAAGCAACGAGTGCTGCTGCAATCAGCTGCCAGGGAAGTGACTCCAGGCACCGTGTGCCCTGCACATTCCAGCGTGCTCAGATCTCCTTGCGCTGAAGCTTTTCCCTGGATTTAGTCTGGCCAGAAGCACCACAGGTGAGATTCGCAGCAGTTCTGCTCATGCTTGGGGTATGGGGGCTTCACCCCAGGTTTCACAGAGAGTAGCCTGGGGAGCAAACACAGGATGATGTGGCTGGAAGTGCAGCACCCTGAGCTGATGGTGGGACCATCACCAGAGTCAGCTGTGCCAGAAGAGGCTGTGGCAGAGCAAAAGCAGGGGAAGGGGAGACAGGACCGCCCTGGAGAGGTTCAAGGTCTCTGGCCATCACCCAGGAGGCTGCGGTGGCTGCACCCATGCGGAGCAAACAGCTTTTTCAGGTTAGCTGTGGGTTTCACTGCTCGCACAATGGATATCGCTGTTGTCGTTCCAGTTATAATCCCGTATAAACAAGGCTGACCTCTGGTTATTGAAAAGAGCTGAAAATAAAGACAACTTTCTCTGCTTCCTCAGATGCGGTGTCTGATTGCCAGGCTTGGCCGACACAGCCCACACTGCGCTCCGGGCTCAGCTCCTGCAGCTGTTGGGGACCTGCCGGCGTGGTTGGCAGAAGGGCAGAGTGGCACTGAGCACCCAGGCAGAGAGCCACTGTGGCTCAGGACACCTTCCTGCTGTCCCCGATGCCCTTCACTTGTCAGAGGGAGCTAGAAGCCAAAAAGAAGATCAAATGAGCGGAAAACAGCTGAGCCATGCATTCCCTGGACTGGGAGTGGCACAACCGCCCATTCTCCCCCATTTGGGAGGGAAAGAGTCCGGTCCCCAGCTGGGGGCACGGGGGATTTGTCACCCTTGTACAGGCACATGGCTGCAGCCAGGATGCTCCTGACACGGATGCTGAACCCTGGCTGCCTTGCTCGGCACTTTCCAGCTCCGCCTGACCCACTGAACTATTTGTGCCCGAGGAAACCAGGCGCTGAGCTGGGCCCTGGAGAAAGGGAGGCTCCGGCGAACACAGCATTTCCCAGCAGATGACTTCAGCCTCCCAGCAGGGCTTGCAGTCAGCCCCAGCCCTGAGTCCTTTGCTCTCCAGGAAGCGCCTTTCTTTGGGAAGCCTTTGTTCCAGCAAGACTGGAGCAGTCCCAGCCTCGGGGGAGCCCACAGGACCTGCTGGCTCGGGGGCACCTCTCAGGGCACTGGGGGAGCTGCCAGCCTGGGCCATCCTGCACAGATCCCCCCAAACTGTGTGTAGAACATCCCTTGGCCACCCCGAGGATCCCCCTCTCCTTTGGGATGAAGAAGCAGGTGCGGGAGTAGGTCACATCCATCCCACCTGGCTGCTCTGCTCCAGGTACCTGTGTGGTGTGGCCTGTTGATAGTTATTAGCTATAATTAATAAAAAATCTCTTCCTGTGAAATATCTCATTCATCCAATTGGACACACAACAGCACCAGCCACCCACTGCTGGTGATTAATCAATTAGTGGTGTGAACACATCTAGAGGCGAGGCTGGTCTGTGTGAGCGACGGAAGGCAGTACTGGGCACCGCAGGAGGCTACAGCACTTGCACCCAGACCCAGGGACCCCTCCTGGCCCTGCCCCTACCCTGCGCCCTCTGCAAAATGAGAGTAAAAAGCAATTTTCCCACCACAGCTTGGAGCCTTGCCAGCATCCACCTGCCACCTCTGTTACTTGGATGCAAACTTTGGGGTCAAATCCCTTGGATTTGGTTGCACAGCCTCAGCCCAGAGCTCCTGCACAACCCACAGCCAGCAGCAGCAGAAATAACCATCAGGCTCAGCTGGCAACATTCCCTTCTTGCCATCCCCACCAGCCCCTCTTTGAGCCCTCAAATCCCTCCTTGGGATGATCCAGGTGGTGCCGCATCTATTTTTAGCTGGGTGGGAGCTCGGCATCGAACCTGGCTGGGAGAAATAACGGGAGCGGGAGGGCTGGGGGCGGGGAGGGAAAATGCCTTTGTGCTGGGGAGCAGAGGCGGCCGTCCCGCCACGCTTCCTCTGCTAGGTGTGGTGCTGGGCTGCGAGGGATGCTAGGAGGGGAAACAAGGGGCCGGGGTGGGGTCAGCCAGCTGCCAGCTCAATAAAACTGGGGAGGGAAAGGAAAAAAATAAATTAAAAAATACTCAACTCCTGAGGCTGTGTGCTGGACTAAGGTCCAGCTCGTCTGACTCCAAAGCCAGTGAGGCATGGGGAGAGGTCACTCGGGGAGGGGGGGGGAGCAAAGCAGGGTGGCATTGCCCATGAAGGAAGGCTCCTCCCAGGCTGGCCCAGGGATATTTTGGGTGCTTTGCACCCTGGCGTTTCTGCATCCAGGCATTTTTGAGTGCTTTGCATACTGCTCCATCCCCCTCGCAGCTCTCCTTCCTCTCTCTCTGTGCTTTGCCTCCTCCAAAAAACATGTCCTATCCATGGCTCTTCCTCCCACTCCTTTTTTTTTTTCCTTTCTATTTGTTCCATTTTATCTGTATTTTTCCCTTTATTTTCCACTTTTTTTTTTCTTAATGATCTCCTAATGATGTAGAACCAACAGCAAACGCGCTGTGAGACCAGGTCTCACAGGACGCTGCAGACCCAGTGTGACGCCGGGTTTCATGTGAGCCTGAGGGTCAAAGTGCCCAGTTTGCTCCATGGCCGGGAGCTCCCAAACTCTACTGTTGTAGCAGGGACAGCAGCACTGTCCTGACCTCTGCCCCCTGTAACAGGGGGAGCATCCCAAGCCCATGGCCATCCCATGTGGAGGAGGCCCAGGCCTGGAGTGGCTGCACAGAGCAAGCGTGGAGGACATGAGGCTCTGCCTCCCCTGGTAGGGTTTGCCCCAGCTCTTAACATCATTCCAGGGCAAGGAAAATTGAAGCTGCCCCCGCTTCCACCCTGCTGCATCTCATCCCCACCACATCCCAAATGCAGCTGCTGACGCCAGCTCCAACCCCGGCTCCAGGGCGGCTCTGAGCCCACCTGGAGGCCAAGGCTTCTGCCAGGGCCATGGAGGAGGATGTGACCAGGGAAAGCACCACATGCTTGGCCGAAGCCTGGGAGAAGGGGGATGTCCCCAGCAGCTGCTCAGACTGCCTGCCCCAAAGGCTGCTTACTCCACTCCACAGGCAGCCACAGGCCCTGGCTTGAGGGTCCCCAGTTCCCCCAGCACCAACCTTGCTTCTCGCAGGGCAAGGGCAAAGAGCCAAACCCTCCAGGGGCTCTGCTCCGGATGGCAGCACGGACTGCTTCTCCGCAGAGCAGTCCTCCAGCTCCCTCTGGATGGGGGAGAGAGGAGAGGAGACTCCTTGCAGCTGTGTGGGCTCTCCTGTGGACTGGTGCTGATTTGCTGCTTCAAAATTTTAATAAGAAGCTCCAAGAACATGAAGGAAATCGCACCCGAAACCTCTGTCGCTCCTGGTTGATGATTGAAGAATAAGTGAGACATGATTTTTTTAATTTTTTTTTTTTTTAAGAGGCCTTTGTTTTGTTTAGGGTTAACAGCAGATCGGCTTGTCCAAATCACTTCCAGACACACAGAAACCATGGCATGCAATACCCCACGGCTGTGAGAGGCTGGAGCTGGGCTCTTGTGCAACCCAGTGCCCTAAGTCTTCCTAACACCGAGGTTCACATTTCAGGCTGGGGTTTAGGGCATGTCCACAGCCAGAGAGGGCTTAGGGGCAGGTACCCAGAGCCGGGACATCTCTCCCAAGTCAGCCCAGTTGCCCCAGGGCTTTCAGGGGGCAGGCACAGCGCACCAGCCAATCTTCATTGCAAATGGGTCCCGCAGAATTCGTAACTGCCTGGTGCCAAGGGCAGGAAGGACCTTCAGACCACCTAGCCCGACACTTGGCACTGCAAATCCCTGCTGGATGGCAGCCAAGCAAGCGGAGCAGTGACCTGGTGGCAGGGGACGTGCTGCTTTGCCGTGCTGTGGGTACCCAGCCATGCCCACGGTGTGCAGCCATGGCACAGCTGTGCCAACCCCAGCAGCTCCACGGGCTGGGTTTAGCCACAATCACCTGGCTGACACTGACCCCCCCATTCCTCAACAGTCCCTGGAAAACACAATGCTCTTCATGTAAATGGCACTTAAGGAGCAGTTTCTCTGCCTGACACTGAAATTCCCACAGAAAGTTGCTGGGGGAAGAGGGGTCACCCCTGCCTTCACCCCAGGGCTGCTCCCAGCCCCGGATGAGGAATGCTGGCCAAAACACACATACGGAGTCGGTCGTAAGAAAAATAAACGCTGAGCCCTGAACATCCCTGTGCGCCTGCACACAGCCTGGCAGGCAAAGCTGAATGCTTCCCTGCCTCGGCACCGCGGGTGGTGGGGGGCGAGGGCAGGGCACAGGGAGCAGAAACGGGGCATGCAAAGAGAGAAAAAAAACACACGAAGACATACAGAAAGGGACACAGAAGAGACAGAAAGAAAGGCGAGAAAGAGAGAAAGAGAGAGAGAGAGAGAAAGAAAGAAAAGAAAGAGAGAAAAGAAAGAAAGAGAGAGAGAGAGAGAGAGAAAGAAAGAAAGAAAAGAAAGAAAGGAAAAGAAAAAAGAAAAGAAAAGAAAAGAAAAGAAAAGAAAAGAAAAGAAAAGAAAAGAAAAGAAAAGAAAAGAAAAGAAAAGAAAAGAAAAGAAAAGAAAAGAAAAGAAAAGAAAAGAAAAGAAAGAGAAAAATTAACAACCCTCCTCCCGTCCTCCTTGGACACAAGGGAACCGGGCAGCAGCGTCCACACCGGTCCCAGCTCGGCCCTTCCCGGGTGGCTCTTCCTGCTGGTGCCTGGGGACGCCCCCCTTCCTCCTCCTCCCCCTCATCTCCTCCTTCTCCTCCTCCTTCTCCTCCTCCTCCCCCTCATCTCCTCCTCCTCCTCTCCATCTCCTCCTCCTCCTCCTCCTCCCCTCGCCCCGCTGATTGGTCCAGCCCGGCTATATTTTGCCCCTTCCAGCCCAGCATCATCCCAAAAGTTTTTTTTGGGGGGAAAGGGGGGAAAAAAATAAAAAAAGAGAGGAAAAAAAAAGGAAAAGAAACCAAAACAAACGCAAGCGAGCCCGAGTCCCCCGAAGGCAGGCGAGGGAGGCGAACGGCGGGCGGCTGCTCGGCGGTGCTGGACCCGGTGGGACGCGGCAGCACCCGATTCTCTCTCCGGCACCCGCTCGGGTCGGAC
>VZRL01003091.1:1668742-1684255 GCA_013397895.1 Origma solitaria
CCGCCCCGTCAGCCGCCTAGGGCTCCGCGAGTGCGGCTCTGCTCGGCTCGGCACGGGCCAGTGGCTCGGGATGGGATGGGATGGGATGGGATGGGACGGGATCCTGGCGGCCACCCCACAGCACCGTGCCGTGCCGCCCGGAGATGCTCCCAGCAGGAAAAGCAGCTGTTCTCAGATTAAAATATAATAAAACATGTGATATCTTCCTCCAAAACGAGCCTTGGTGTGGTCATTGTTTTGGCAGGCTGGCAGCGCATCGATGCGTGGTCCCCATGGCTCACCCTGTTTTCCCATGAAACCCCCCAAAAATAGAGCCAGGCTGCTCTGATGCCTTCTCTCCAATCCTCAGAGCTGGAAGAAAACTCCATGTACCAGAGCCTTTCCACCTCCTGGCCTTCATTGGATGCTTCCCGGCTCCCGCAGTGGCGGAGGGTGGCCACGCGTNNGCAGTGGCGGGTCTTGCCGAGCCGTCACCATGCCCAGCCGGATCCTGCTCGGAGCTGCTGGTGCTTTGCCGGAGCTTCATCCCCCTCCTGTGAATCACTTTATGATTTACAGGGAGTTTTTTTGTTCAATTTGAAAGGGAGAAACAACAATCTGTTGCTTAAAACCCGGTGGCATCCGTTCCTTGAGCGCCGAGTGATTTAAACCAGGCTGATATCACCAAAAAAGGCTGTTTAAAAAAAAAATTTAAAAAAATTGAATAGAAGAAGAGGTTTTTTGTTGTTGTTGTTGGCAAAGTATTGCCTTTTAGGGGAAATGGATATTTAACAAATGACATTAATTTTCAAGCTTCTCCTAAATTAAATTCACATTAGTGTTAACAGGACTCAATCCTGACTCACTTTTTTTTTGTTGTTGTTGAATGTGAAGCGCTAATAAACGGGACCACTCCGGGGGCTGGCAACGCGTTCCCATGGAACGCCACAAAGGCGCTTCATTGTCTTTCCATATACAGTATGTAAAAAGGGGGAATACATGGAAAAATGACCTCACTACCTACACGGGAGGGCTGGCAGGCACCCGGCGGGTGCCAGAACCCGCGCTGCAGCAAACAAACACAACACCAAATGAGAAGCATCCTGTGCCGCCGCCGATGACTATGAAAGGAAGCAGCCGGCTATGGGCTCCATCCCGCTTCGCTCCCCAAAGCGGCCTGGGAGGAAGGAGGTGAGGGAGGGGGGGAAGAAGAAAGTCCTGAGTTGTTTTCCAGCCCTCAGCTTCCAGGTACCTTCCAGGCAAGGATGCGGTCACTTCCTGCCGTTCAAAGCAGCGATGAGCAGGCCAGTCCTCGCCCAGCTGGGGAGAGCCACTGTCCGTCAAAAATGTTAGGTCACTTTTCTGCAGCAGAAATTCACTTCTTTCCCCATGGCTCAGGCTGTGCCAGCTCACCATGGTTTTTAAACTGAAGGAGGGTCAATTAAGATTAGATATAAAGAGTCTTCAGAATGAGGGTGGTGTTGCACTGGCACAAGTTGCCTGGAGAATCTGAGGATGCCTCATTCCTGGAATTGCTCAAGGCCAGGTTGGATTGGACTTGTAGCAGCTTGGCCTAGTGGAGGGTGTCAGTGCCCATGGTAGGGGCTAGAACTTGATGAGCCTTAAGGTCCTTTCCAACCCGAACCACTCTGTGATTCATGGCCCAGGATGCTACTGTGGGACTAGAGCAGGTACCGAAAGCTGCAGTGGATGCTCATTCCCAATCGTAACTGAGGCAAGGGTACACCACAGTGAAGCCACAGCTGCTGTGAAAGCCCTGTCTCACCGGCCAGCCCTATCCTGGGTCACAGGGAAACAAAAGAGAAGGGAAAGGAGAGAAGAAAAAAACAGAGCAGGGCTTGGGTCAGACACCAGCAGGCAAAAAGACCCATGCCAGACTCTGAAGGATGCCACCTCCTACCAAAACAGTGTTCCACACAGCCTTTTTCACCTAAACGCACTGTTTTGACACCAACTTTATCAAGGAGCATCCCAAACCAACCTGGTTTGTGCTGGTACAGACCCAGCAGTGGTTTGGGCAGCTGCCTCTCTACAGTGTCACTGCTGCAGCCCCATGGGTTAGCCATGGCCAGGACAGGATTTGTCCCCCTCTAAATCCAAGGTTTGGTGAGGCTGGTGGGCACCAGGGCTGATCCAGCTCCATCAGGAGGGCAGAGAGCTCAGCTGAACCTGGGAGGGCTGCAGGGTCCTTACCGGGCTTTAACCACACCATTAATTTTACATATAATTTCTATAATTCTATATCTTGTTTAATATCTTATATATTAATTCTGTGTTTATCTGTATTATTTTTATACATTAGATTTTATTTTTATATTTTTGAAAATGGAATATTTTAATGCATTTTCAATATTTTATCTATTACTTTTGCATATTTTTGACACATACATTATTCTTATCTTTCTGCTGCCCCTGTCCCATTACAGCTGCTCTGGGGCCAGGAAACCATCCCCCAGTGTTTTCTTTCACTGCACGCCAGTGGCTCAGGTGTGACGTGGGAATGGAAATGGCCGGAGCTGACATAGTTTGGGGATGATTTCACTGCCGTTATGGCTCAGGCTGGGGCTGTTACTGCACAGCCCCTTCCGATTTTTATGACTTAATCTCTCCAAAGCTCGGGGCCGGATGGTTTTGGGCTGGGGAGGAGGAGTGAGGGGCTTTTAGCAGGTCGTTACAGCAGAAATGTGGAGAAGGTACTTGACAGGTAAATGGAAAACCTGACAGCCCATCCTGCCAGCTTTCCCAGGATGCAGGGAGAGGGGGAGGCAACGCCAGCTCCTACCTGGGCTTTATGGGCAGGTGGCATCTGCTCTGTGTCCCCTGGGAGGGTGGGGCAGTGGAATCTATCCATGAGTGCAACTGTGAGTGAGTCCCAACACATCCGTGTGGAAACCTGAACGTGTGCAGGCACTGCTGTGCATCAGCGTGGATGGGTGTGCAAGCACACGTGCATCCCTGTGTGCCTGCATCCCTGTGTGCATCCACATGCACATCCATCCCTGTGTGCATTATCCATGTGTGTGCACATCCCTGATATCCGTGTGCCTGCATCTGTGTGTGTGTGTGTGTGCACATATGTAGACATGTGTGTGCTGCTCCTTTCTGTGCATCTTTTTTGTTGTCCCTTTGTGTGTCTGAGCCTGCACATGCATCCATATGCTCCTCCGTGTGTATCCACGTGTGCATCCGTGTGTGCATCTGTCCGTGGACATGTCTGTGTATACACATGTAGGTGCATCCCTGTGTGCCTACATCCCTGTGTGCATCCACGTGCACATCCATCCCTGTGTGCATTATCCATGTGTGTGCACATCCCTGATATCCGTGTGCCTGCATCTGTGTGTGTGTGTGTGTGCACATATGTAGACATGTGTGTGCTGCTCCTTTCTGTGCATCTTTTTTGTTGTCCCTTTGTGTGTCTGAGCCTGCACGTGCATCCATGTGTTCATCCATGTGTATCCACGTATGCATCCGTGTGTATCCATGTGTGCCTCTGTGTGTATCCACATGTGCATCCATGTGTGCATCTGTCTGTGGACACGTAGGTGCATCCCTGTGTGCCTGCATCTCCACGCCTGCATGTGTGCACCCTCCATGTGCACATGTGTTTGTCCATGTCCATGTATCCATGTGCATATCCGTGTGCACACACATGTGTGTGTGTGTTCTGCTGGAGGCTCACGGATCAGCTTTATAGACGTTCTGGTTTTTTTACGGCGTTACGGAGCTCTCGATGACATCACCCACCCAAATATTAAAACCTCATGTGCCAGCCAGCCCGGCCCCGCAGCGCTCAGCTCCAGGCTCGCTGCTCCCAAGGCTGAGGCAGCAGCAGAGCCGGGGGCAAGCAGGATACACAGGGCAGCAAGTGGCAGCTCCGGGGCAGCCCCAGCCATCCCAGCCCAGAGCTCACCGTCAGGGTGGGAACACTGACACAACAGCCTTGATGAAGTCATCCTGGCTGGGAGGAACAGGGAATTAGAGCTTCTTGGTCCGTGTATTTCGGTCGATGTATCCCCCCTCGGTATGGGGGATCTGTGGGAAAAGGAAGATGTTCCCCACTGTGGCACCAGGCAGCTGCGCTAGACCAAGTGATGGGATTTATATTTTCCCCCCTCTTCCACAAAAAAAAAGATTTATCAACACCAAACCTGTTTGTGGGAAACGGCTCCAAAACATTTCCTGACTCGAGAAAAAGTGCATTGGAAAAAAAAAAGTTTCCAGGGTTTTTTTAGGTGGGAGGCAAAGCCTTTGGAGAGGTAACAGCATTCTGTGGTGGGAGGTTAACTGAAGGGAAAAGGTTGAAATGCGAAGAAAGGTTTCAAATATTCCCAGAACAACCTTTCCTGGTCAAGCAGAAGCAGAGTTCCCAAGCCTTCCCCAACTTTCTTCTTTGCAGCTCAGTTTGGGAAAGGAAATGTTTGGAAATCTCAGTGCTCCTTGCAGACAGGAAAGGCCCTGTTTCCTCTGCGCCATGCCCAGAGCTGCTGGGCAGCAGGAACACTCGGGTGAGGCTGGGTGCCCTCCCCAGCTCTGCTCCCGGCAGCAGAAATTCTCTGCCGGCAGGGAAGGGCAGCTGCCTGCAAGGAACAGGGGCCATGGTATCATAAATATTACAGGTTTTGCAAAGGAAAAGAAAATAAGCCGGCGAGGGGTCCTTAATGTGCCCTGGGAAATTTGTGCAGCCTGAAACTCTTTAGCTTTTTTCTTGCTGCAAAGTTCAGCCTCTATACCCCTCGTGGAGCTTTGGTTGTGGCCCCACAGCTCCCAGCATTGCCCCATCACATTCCTTCCCATGACTTAGGGCCACCACAAGCCCCTGGCACCCCAGGCCCCTGCCCCACACCAACACCTGCTCACCCAGCACCGTGCTGGGGTCCCCATGAGGAGGACAGGTCCCTGTGAAGGAGACAGGATTGGATCTTCATTGTGTGAGACGTGGGGGAGTTTAGGGGCTTCTCCTCCCTGGTTCTGAACTGACTGAGCCCCACAACGTCTTTCAGAACCGCTTTGTGCTTCTCTTCCGAGGTGAGTCAGCAATACTGTGATGTACCCAGAGGCCAAAGGGTCATGGAAGGGTTGGGATTGCTCTCCAGAGGTCACCTAACCCAATCCAACCCAACCCAACCCAACCCAGACCAGCACAACTCACCATAACCCAACCCAGCCAACCCAACCCCAAATAAGCCAACCCAAGCCAACCCAAACCAACCCAAACAAACTAACCAATCTTAATCCAATGTAACCTCTCCCAAAAACCCAACCAACCTATCCCAACCTATCCCAACACAACTCAACCAACTCAACCGAGCCTACCTAACCCAACGCAACCCAAGCAGCCTAACTCAAGTTCCCATGCAAGTCCTAAAGCAAATCTCCCCATCGCCTCCTGCGCAGCTGAGCTCAGCCCTTCCAGGATGTTGCAGCAGCTTTGGCAGAAAGATCTCCCTCCTCCTGGGCTCAGCAGCCCCAGGGGGGCTGAGCCCTTCAGGGAACTGAATCACATCCCCCCCACCATCGTGGGAGCGTCACAAAGCGTCTGAAGCTCGTCAGGAGAGTCAGGCCAGGCCGCGCGGGGCCGTTCTGGGAAGCCATCCAGCCATCCGCTGGAGAGAGGAGTCTGCCTAAAAATGACTCTGCTGGCTCCTCTCCACACTCCGACCGTCCCATATGGAACAAATGTACATTTTCCATCAATTGTTTGTATTTTGCATTTAAAGAAAGAAGGGGGAGGGAAAAAAACCAGCAAGCAAGCGGGCTATACATATATGCGAAGCGTCGGTGACAGCAGATAGGCCCCATCGCGGAGAGGGAGAAACACTGGCCGGCGTTCAAGAGACTCAAACGTATGGTATGAAACAATAAATTTTAAGTGTGTTTTGACATATTTGGTGGTCTCTGCCTCATGCTTAATGAGCATTGGTCCACGTTGCGGGGGAACTGCACAGCTCGGGTGGTTGGCAGGCTGTGCTGGGCGGGGGGTCGGTGGCCAGCGAGGCCGGAGGCAGACATTGAGGTGGTCCCGGCATGTGTGTCCTGAGGGATCGGGGAACGGGGATGTGACACCACGGACCGCGCCGGCATGCTCGGAGGAAGGGATGCTGCAAGTACCGCGATGCCTCAGGGGGACAAGCGGTGATGTCGACTTGCAGGAAGAGGCATCAAGAGATAGACTTGGGTTGAATTTGGTCAGGAGGGGACACACAACATGGTGGTGATGTCCCAGGGCAGCATTCCTCACCTCCACATGGCTTGGGCAACCTGTGCTCCCATCCTCAGGCTGGGTCACAGTTTGCAGCACCGCTTTGCCTGCAGGAAGACCATGGGCTCCCACATCCCATCACCACGGGAAGAAAGCGAAAAGGGATGGGCAAAGCGGCAGAGAAGGGAGCGCAGCCCTCCCGCATCCCCTGCCTCTGTGCCAGGCTGCCCGGCTCCCCCCGTCTGACAGGGTTTGATCAGAAAGATGGACATGAAAGTGGAGCTTGGCTCTGGTTTCTCTCTCATTCAGAACATTCAAAAACTATTAACTGTGGTGGGGGTAAGCAGGCAGCTGGTTTTAATATCGTGCTCTTCCAATTGTGTTGGGCTTTTTTTTCCTTGCTTTTCGCGAGCACTTTAAGTGACATGGTTACATGTATTTGATTAAAAAGCTGTAATTCAACGAGTGCATTTTCTTGTACTGTACAAAACAGCTTAAAGACACAGGATTTATTTACGGTGGTCTCCCAGTTTTCCAGCTCTGCCGAAAGACAAGATGACAGGGAAATCACAGGAGGGAGGACAGATAGCAGCAGAGGGGGACATGCAATCTCTCCTGGCTTTCCCAGTGTGGGGAACATGACTGGATCATTTCCTCTGCTGTAAGGTCAGCCCACTGCCACCAGCCTGGTCCTTCGGGCCATCCACTGTTCCCACAGGCACAAGTTCCTTCTGGTGTCCCCAGGATCAGGTCTCAGCTCACAGGGGCTGGCAGAGGGGACAGCTAGGACGGGACAGCTGGGTTTTTCCAAACTGGCCCCCATCTTGCCTGCAGCAAGATGGTGCAGGACACAACCAGAGGCAGGAGGGGGAGATTTTTCTAACCATGCCCATCCCCTGCCCATGCAGCGATGCTGCCAGCACCAAGGAGCCCGTCCCAATCCGGCAGCTCTATTTCCTAAGGAGGAAAAAGCCTTTATGAGATCCCAGCAAGGAGCCATGGCCTGATGCTGCCAAGAACTCTGGATCATCTCCCGTTAACCCCAGCATCTCCCATGGCACAGACTGGACCCATGCTCACCCGCACCCTTTTGGCTCCTCTGCTTCCAAATTGATGCATTTCACCCCAAAAAAAGTAGGCATGGAGATGAATAGAGAGTCAGGGCTGGCTCTGCACCCCCTCAAGCACCCGAAATTACCATGTACCCCCACTCTGCTGGCCCCGAGGGGCTGTGGCATGGTCCCTGCACTCCATCATATCCCTGGGCTGGTTGCATTCCTCTGGCCTGAAAAGCAGGCGTGTGCATGTGTGTGTGCGTGTGCGTGTGCATGCGATGCTGACCCCACAAACCCACCCCACCCAGCACATCTTCACCTTTCTCACCCAGTTGTGCAATAAAAATATATCATAAAAATAAACACAGCAATGCTTGCACCTCACCTGCCTCAAAGTCCCCAATGTGCAGCCCCAGGGACACAGACATCGACCCCAGCATCACTCGGGACCACCCTGGGAAATCCCAGCCTCCCCCATGCCTGCCTGGGGGGCCGGAGCCTGCCTGGCTGCTGGCCATGCCGAGCCGAGCCGTGTCTCTTCCTCAGCTCTCTCCTGCCCAGGGATCACCTGCAGTTCAGTTGATTTATGAACGGAGAATTTTTCGAGCTCTGTTTCCTTTTCATTGTTGTTTCAGTTGCTGCGCTCGCTTCCGCCCGCCTTTGAATAACTCCTTCCACGCTGCGAGTGGTGAGAAAGGCACCGAGTAAACACTCACACTCAGCCCAGGACTGAGGGCAGGAGCCCCAAAAACAGGGGGACAAAGGGCTGCCCACTAGCTCGTCCCACCTGTGGCAGAGGGATGCTGGGCTCCGAGTGAGCAGAGCCCCGAAGTGGATCCCTCTTTTCTCACAGCTGCAGTTTGGGATGCAGGAGCCACATCCCAACACCGTGCCCCATGGCACAGCTCCTGGGAGGTGGCAGTCCTGTGGGGATGCTGCTCTCCCACGCTGTGGCTGGGGAGGGGAGGACTGCGCTGGGGGGTTTGACTGGAAAGACCCTAAAATGTGGTTTGTGGAGGGGGTGATTCACTGCCCCACAGAGGACAGGGTCCCCCCAGTCAAGGCTGTGCTCCCCCCGGCTTTATTCCTGCCCTCGTGCCCAGCTGGAGCAGCGGCTCCCACTGCGGCACGGAGACGGCGCTCTCTAGGGAACTTGGGTTGATTTACAGCAAAGCCCTTGAAGGGGGGGAAAAAAAAAAAAAATCATGAAAGGAAAGGAAAGAAACCCCATCCGCAATCTCAGCTCAGCCCAGGACCCACGTCCCCACTGCCGCCACCTGCCATCCGCCTTCCCCTTCCCTCCTAGCGCCATCCCGGGCCACCGAGGAACCCCCATCCCGGGCGATGGGCAGCTGCCCGTCCCGGCCTGCGCCCATTGTCCTGCCCTTCCCCCCGGCGCCCCCGAGCCCCCCGCCGCCGCCCCGGGGCCGGGGGGAAAACAGGAAGCGCTCCCCAGCACGCTGCCGCGGAAATGAGACAAGCGGGCTGGAGCGGCGGCGAGGACGGCGGGAGGAAGCGGACGGGATATTTGGAACTGCCGGCGAATTCTTGGGCTTATCTCTGCGCCGCAGAGGCCCAGGAGTCCTTACAAAACAGCGCCCAGCTGGAGCGAGGCCCGCGGCTGGGGACGCGTCCTCGTCCCCAACGCCACCCCTGGTACCCGGCTCGGCGGCGGGATGCTGGTGGCAGGGAGGGGACACAGGTCCAGAGTGGTCGGTGGCACCTGCGTCCCGTCAGTGGTCACAGACCGGACCTGACGCCGTGCTGCATGGTGGGCATGGGCAGCCCCCACGCTGAGTGGTAGCCAGGTTGCGTGTCCGTCCTTCAGCAGGAATTTGGGGATGAGGGCACTCCCCTGCATCCCTAAATCCTGTCCGAAAACCTTGCTGTTTATGAGTCCCCAGACACGAGTTCCCCCTTTCCCATGGGAAACCATTCCCTGTCCTGCCCACAGTCTGCACTACACTTTCAACCCACCACCTTCCCTTCCACACCCGCAAGCCCCAGCGGCAGAGCTGGGATGTGGATTCTGGTTCCCTGCCTGCCCCGCCTTCCCTGCCCACGAAGGGTTACAGCCAGCCTGGATTGCTCCGACTTCACCCTTCCATCTGCTGCTGGCCTTTTTGGTGGGTTTGAATTATTTTTCATAACAATGCTGTGATACTTTATATTCAGCACATACTTTATATTCAGCTGGGGAATAGAAAGCGGGTCCGGGCTGGGAGCACCCGACCCAAAGGCAAAGGTCTCTGCAGTGCTTCCTAAAAGCTGGAAGCTGCCCGCTGCGGGCATGGGAGAGGGGCCGGGGTGGTGGCATCATCCCGGGGAGCTGGGGCTGCTGCCAGCACCCAGGGCTCCCCAGCTGGGCTCTTTGGTGGGGTCAGTCCCTCGTTTGTTAATTGGTGGTGAAAATTAGGCAGGAGCCCTGCAGCAGACAGAGGAAGGCAGCTGGGGCACAGGGTCAGCGCTGGGAGCGGCTCGGGGTGGGCATCACCTTCCTGAAGTGTCCCTAACCTAGCGGGGTCCCCTGGCCGAGGGCGCCCAGCGCGGTGGCTGCAAGGAGGCACCTCTGGAGCCAGCGAATGGGGCGGTGGGGCGATGCCTGCGGACGGGACCCGCCGAGGAGGGCTGCCGCGGCCAGTGGAGCCAAATTTGGTGGCTGGGGGGGGCCAGGGTGTGACGGGTCACCCTGGCAGAGGCTGAGACTCCTCCTCTGCGGGGAGGAGGACAAAGGATGGAAGCGGCTGCCCCGTTGCAACACATCCCCGGCGAGCACAATGGAAATGCCATCCTCCGTCTTGTGAAACAGGAACCTCATATGATCTCGCTGAAGGCTTGGGGACACTCTTGTAGGTCTGAGCGTGACGCTCCCCGGGCTCCTTTCTCTACCCGCAGGGAGGACAGGGAGAGTGGGGAGTCCCCCAGCGCATCCCTGCCCTGGTGAGGACCGAACTGCCACCACTGTCCCCTGCGGCACGCTGGGCCCTCAGGCAGGAGGAAGCTGATGTCCTACCACCCATCCCGCAACCAAAACACCCCCAGGTTCCCCCCCAGCCCCACCAAAACACCGTCCTGTGGAGGCACACACCCCCACAGCGCTGCTGAGCATCCCCCTCCTGCCCTCCTCGAGGACTCCTAAATAAACTTCGTTCTCCCTTTATGTTCTTGACCCCAGATTTAATTAGACCCCCGTTTCCTGCCTATATGAAAAATCACTTCCCCGAGCAGGTGGCTGCGATACCGCGGGGGCTGTTGTTGTTTTCTTTGGGGCAGGGGGAAGGTGGTAAATGGGGGGAAGAGTTTGTTGTTTATTTTTATATTTACAAAGCGCAGCTTTTTCCTGGTGCCGGGCATCGGAAGAGTGGCAGGATGTGACCTTCATCCATCTCCTCCTCGCTCACACAATACGGCCGCGAGCACCGCGGGCCGTCGCCGGCTTTGTCCCCCCGCGGCCGCCGGGCACCTCCCGCGCCGCCCCNCGCTGCCCCCAGCTGGGCCCCGCCGCTCACACTGGGAGAAAAAGGAAAATAGAAAAAAAAATAATAATAGAAAAAAAAATAATAGCAAGGTTGCCGGTTTCCTCTCTGGAAAACAAGCTGGAGCTGAGCGGGGCAGCAGCGTGGGAAGGAGGGAGAGGGGTCTCGTTAGGTCCCTTGGGAGCCTCCCCTTCTTGGGGAGTGGCCAGGGCACGCTGCCTCTTCCTGCACTCCGTGTGTTGGGCAAACCAGCTTTTTTCGACCAGGCCTGGGGTGAAGGAGCTCTGTTCACCCGTGCATGGGTCAAACACACCTTTGGCCCCATCCAGATGCAGGCCTGGCGTAATCCGGGGCAGCAGGCAAGGAGGGGATGCAGAAAACATCTGTTTCCCTCACCCTGACGTGGTGGGGAGCACCCAGCAGGCAAGAGCCCACCAAATCCCAGCAGAGCCTCACAGAATGGGTGCTGCTCTTTGTCCTCATCCTTCAGAGCATGCTGATCCTTGCAGAGGCTGCAGCTGTTTGCTGGCTCCAGCCGCTGGGATGGCTGTGATGGGCTGCTTAGACAGCCAGCCTAGGTGTGGAGCTGGCACTGTCCGCCCTCCCTGTGCCCACAGTGGGATGGAGGAAGACTTAATGGAGTGAGCTCTCCTTGTGTTCCTTCTTCCCAAGAAGCACCACGATTCCAACAGCCTCTTGGTCTGGGGAGGGACACGACACTCTGACCCCAGCCCCATCCGTTTGTGCAGATCAGTGTCTGCGGTGATAAACCTGCAGGGGCAAACATCTGATGTGACCCCAAACTAGCGCTGGCACCCACTGGTGGTACTTTCTGATGGCATCACTGCCCCAAACAGAGAGGAATCGCTGCAGGATTTTACAGGGACAAAGGGTCTGTCACCCCGGAGCATTTTCCCCAGAGGGTCCCTCAGCACGGCTGAGCTCCTGTCAGAGCAGCCCAAGACCCCAGGCCAGCACTGCCCAGGGGGCTCGAGCAGAGGTTGGCACAGCCAATGTGACCACCCAGCACTCTCCAGTGTGACACAGCCCCAGAGCCCACCACTGCAAGCCAGCATGGGGCTGGTGTGTCCCAGCCCTCTGCTCATAGCCCAGATCCTGCAGCAGGCGTGGTGCCAGAGTGGGCACAACGTGGCATGGCACAGCATGGAATGGCACAGAATGGCATGATACAGAATGGCACAGCATGGAATGGTGTGGCACAGCACAACATGGCACAGCATGGCACAGTATGGCACAGCAGGACACATCACCTTGCTCTCACAGAGAACCCAGCACCTCAGGGCCACTTCAGTCTCAGCCTGGCCAAGCATCCAACAGCAGAGCAGGGCGTTCATTAACTCATCCGTAATTCCCCAAAATCCCCCATCCCACGAGCTGGTCAGTCCCCACCCCGCTCAGGACCCCAGGCAGGAGCAGGTGCAGCCCCAACGGGGTACAGCACCCACCACCTCAGTGCAGACCACCCCAGAACCTACTGCACCCCCATCCCCACCCAGGGACCCCCCCTGCAGGTCTGCTGGGCGGTGGTTCCCACCTGGCCGCAGGGCTGGGCACGCTCACACCGGCGCTGTCCGCCACAGTTGGTTATCCTTACATTTGGCATCAGCCACTTCCATTGGGCTCCATAGGGGAGGGAGAGAGAAAAGGAAAACTCAGCTCAGGGCGATTTAATAAGTTCAGTGTTACGAGCTGGGGAAAAGCTGTGGAACACACAAGTGGTAACGCAGGATTAATCTTTCCTTTAGTCTTGGGAATTATGTTTTCATTAATCCTAATTTTTCCAGATGTTTCACTCCTTATACCATGCTCTTCAAAGCCTCTGTGGCTGCAAATTCTAATGAAGCCATGAGAACATTTTAAAGAGAAAGATTCAAAGCTTAAATTGCTTCCTTTTTTTTTTTTTCTTTTTCTTTGGGTTTTTCTTTTTTTTTTTTTTCCCCCCCTTTCCAGCCCTAAGGATCCCCCGGTTGGGCTGTCGGGTAGTGCATGCGTGTGCGGTCCCAGCGCCTCCACATGTTGTGTTACACAATGTGCTAACAAGATGGAGAAGGCCACTCGGACCGCGTGATGCCGGGGTGACGTCTGTTCGGCTTTGTGTCCCCCCCACCCGGCAGGACCCGGCTGCGAGGGGCTGGGGAGGAGGGGGCTGGCCCCCTGCCACCGCCTGACAGCCGGCACCGTGGCTCACAGGGTCACAGATGGTCCGGAGCTCCGAAAACATTCCCGGTGATCACTCCCGGCTCGTTAAGGCGGTGGAGAACCTTCAGAGGGGATGGAACAGAGTCGGAGCTGCGCAGGTAGCTCAGCTTTCTGGCAGGGTCTTTAGGGAATGGGGAATTTTGGGGTGCTCCAGGCTGGAGGGAGCAGTGGGTTGAAGAGGGATGCCAAGGCTGGGGGTATCGCCAGCAGTCTCTTCCCATCGCACGGTGCCGCCCTGCAGGGATGAATCTGGAGCTCCTGCTCCCTCCTGCCCAGCAGTGGGTCCCCAGCACCCACCTGGGTGCCAGTGCATCACCACTGGGTGATGGGAGCACCCAGCCACTCCATTGCCACAGCGGCATTCCCAAACCTCGTGCCCCTTCAGGCTTCTCCATCCAGCCATCCATCCATCCCCAGCCCGGCACGGCCGCAGGATCCAGCCGCCACCGCCCGGTATCCCCTCCTCGCCGGGAGCCCTCGTCTGACGCAGGAGGTCAGGCAAGATGATCGTAACAATCCTCCTGGTCTCCAGCACCCGGGATTCAGATCCATGTACTTATATGGCCTGCAGAACGCGGTGGGAGCATGACCAACGTCTGGAAATCCAGATATGACTAGATCCCTTCATTAGTAATTTCTTGTACATGACTTTCTAGACCGTGGGGATTTGTTAAATTTGCAGGAGTGTTTCTCACAGTGCCATGGACTGGCTGCTGCCAGCATATATTGGCTCGGATCTGTCAGATCCTGTTGCCTTATATGACCCTCGGTTAATTCAGCTTTTCTTTGTATCCAGCCCTCAGCGGGGAACTCCTCCAGCAGTCCCAGCGTGGATCCTGCTAAAATGGTTCCCCAGTCCTCCTGCCATAAAACAACTGTCCCCCCCCAGTGAAAGGGGGATGTGGGGGGTGGAATTCAATGCTCCCCTCCCTCCCTGCTGCCCAGGCCCTCGCCAGATGCTTCCTCCATCCCTTCTCCTTTGGTGCCAAGAGAAAACTCGGTGTGCCTGGAAAATGTTACTGGAGGGATTGGACCTTCTCCCCACAGGGACCGTGGCATCCCGATGGTGCACCCTGCACCTTGGGGTTAATCATTCGCTACCTTCAGGGGTGCTCCAGGGCCAGACTTTCACCTTCCCAGCGACCTCTTGGAATTTCGACCTTCTTTTATGGGTGCCATAAAGGTTATTTTTTAATCTGCGCCCCAGCGGGATTTCCCCCCTCTCAGCTGCGGGGTCTTTGATCTGGGAAGCACTTGGGCATCATTGCTTTTTGTGCCTCATCTGGTTTGGGAAGTGGAAAGGCTCACAGGATAGCCTTGTCCCAAGGGAAGGGGATGGTGGTACCCAAGAGCTCATCAAAGGACTGTGGTGTTGGCTGGCCCATGGATGTGGCAGAGCTGACGGTGCTGCTGCTAGGGGTGTGAGACTAGGGCTGTGGGTCACAGGGAATCCCAGGAGCCCAGGGAAACACCCCGAATCCCCAAGTGGTGCCAGAGCAATATTACCCGGTGGAAAAGGATCATGTGTCCAAGGGCATCCTGCTGAGCCTGCAATGCCCTTTTTGTCCCCTGACTGAGCCATGCCACCCCCTCGAACACGCTGTCCCCAAGCACCGAGTCTGACAGCCCAGCCCTGCACAGGCCCTTCCCCTTGTGTCCCCCAGCATCTCCTGACCCGGCAGAGTCCAGCAAGGGACCCTGACCTCCTGATGCCCCACACCTCAGCCCCTTCCAGAGATGATGGCCAGACCCAGGAGAGCATTTGCATCCAAACTTCCCAAAGTGCTGCTTGTCCTCTCCAGCAGATCTGGCAGTGCTGGGATGCTCCAGAAGGATGCATCCCTCCGGCATCTTCCTCCTCCTTGCAGGAGGCACTGTGCCATAACCTTGAAGCCTTCCAAGCACTCTGTTTCTTAAAAGACCTGTCCCATAGCTTTTCCTTTTAGCATTTGATTTAACCACACCTTTAAAAAACCCCAAACCAAAGCAGGAAGAGGCAGGCTGAGATGCTGTGGGGAGCAGGATAGGAGTGAGTGGGCAGCACTCACCTCTGGTCACATCAAGAGGAGCCCAACCGCTGCTGATCCAGAGCCAAAATGCTTCCTCAGCTCTGTAAGAGCAGCCCAGCTCCTCCATCCCAGGAGCACAACCTGCTCCAAGCGTCTCCCTGGACTTGTATCTCACCCACAATCAACCAAAAAGGTTTCACTGCACCAGGCTGGCTCCTTGAAAATCCCCTTGATGGGCTGAAGTGGCATGTGAAGGTGAAGGGTTGGGAGCTGAAATCCCATTTCTTTGCATTTTTTATACCAACAAGGGCAGGGGGGGAGGCTTCACCTATGTCCCCCTTGTCCCTCATGCCCCTGCCTGGTGGAGCTGGGAGCAGGCAGCAGCCCCTGGAGCTGGGTCAGGCTGTGCCCCTGTGAGGGCAGAGGCAGGAACAATGGGAGCATCCTGCCTGCTCACCCCATCCCATCCCATCCCATCCCATCCCATCCCATCCCATCCCATCCCATCCCATCCCAATCCTGTCCTGTCCCAACACATCCCATCCCATCCC
>VZRL01003091.1:1684418-1732713 GCA_013397895.1 Origma solitaria
GCCCCACATTTCCTTGGGTGAGGGACCCCCGTGGGAGCATCCACTGCCCTTAGCATCACCAGCCATGCAGCAGGGACATGTTAGGGGCAGACAAAGAATCCTGACCCCCATCCCAAAGCCCGCACTGTTCCCACCACCCCTCTGTTGCCGTTGGCCATGGCTTGGGTGCAACACAACCCCTCCTCACCCGTCAAAGGCACTGCCTTCAAAGTACCACCTCCTCCTCTCTGTTACCCCCATTTCCAGCATCTTTGGGTTGAAAAATGGCCGGGGAGGGTTTGGCAGAGGAGCCTCGCGCAGATTATTCAACAATTGTTTCCCATTTTGCGCCCTCGCCTGCCTCATCCTCCAGTAACAATGACGAAGAGCGGCGCGGAGCCAGCGCCCGCGGCAGGGGTGTTGAGATCAGGGACAGCACAAAAATATCTCCTCTCTGGAACAAATATTTACCAACCCTTCTGCCTTTTGTTCTTGTGGTTCTCATATTTTTTTTTTAAATTTTTTTTTCCAGACATTCACTGGCAAAATGTCACACTAAGCAGCAACCCAGAAACTTCGGGGTAGCTGCTTGGCTGCTCTGGGCTTTGTTTTTCTCGTGCGCTAATTGTTAATGAATTTCCAGCCATTTAAGCCAATGCAAACCTGTGAGAAAATGATCTTTTCAGCCTCGACTTCAGAGCTTTATGGCGCTTCGCAAAATCCAAATGGTGGATGAGGAAAACGTGCATCATCCCACAGAATGGGGTGGTGGCAGTGCCAGAGCCGGACCGGGAGCTTGGGATGTCTGAGCTGCCAGCATCACTTCAGGGTTGCAGCAGTGAGGTCCCCACTCCTGGGCAGGGGATAAGTTCAATGGGGGTGAGTGCCATGGTACCCCCATTCCTGGCCAGCTCCTCACCAAACTCCTTGTCTCCCCTCTGCCCCACGGCAGGTCTTTCTTGTTTTCCTTCAAAATCGTAATGTCCCTCATGTCCACTTTTATGGCGGCCAAACAAGAACATGTGGCTGTTTTATGGGTGTTGTGTTTAGAGAAGGGAGGGGCAAACCCCTCCTCTTCTGGCACATAAACTTAGATCTTTGGTTAAAAATTAACCGTGGCCATAAAACCCCCGATGAAGGAGCAAGCAGAGCTCACCCCAGAAGCGCTGCTGGGCTGTCACCTCACACCAGTGCCCTGCTGACCACTGACCACCATCCCCTCCTGTCCACTCCAGGATGGCCATGCCACCCTCCACCCATCCCCGTCGTCTCCTGCCCCTCTTCCTGGGCCTTTTCCAGGGTGCCCTGCTCCTCTTCTTCGCCCTCTTCTTCACCTATGATGAGCCCTCAGCGCAGCTGGAGGATGCCAACCTGGTGGCCAGCCAGGTCTACAGCACCTTCCCCTTCTTCCAGGACATCCAGGTGATGCTGGTGGTGGGGCTGGGACTCCTGCTGGCCTTTCTGCCCCGTTATGGGTTCAGCGCCCTCACCCACAACTTCCTCCTGCTCAACTTCTCCATGCAATGGGCGCTGGTGCTGCAGGGCCTGCTCCACCATTTCCACCATGGCCAGGTCCACCTGGACCTCCACAAAATCCTCATCTCTGAGTTCGCTGCCGTGACGGTGCTCATCTCCGTGGGGGCCATCCTGGGGAGGGCCAGCCCCTGCCAGCTGCTAGTCATGGCCACCTGTGAAATCCCTGTCTACCTCGCCAGCGAGTGGGTCATTGTCACCTGTCTGGGCGTTCTGGATGTGGGCGGCACCATCACGATCCACGTCTTCTCCTGCTATTTTGGCCTCGGCGTGTCCAAGGCTCTGTTCAGGGCAACGCAGCAGCCACTGCACCCTAAGGAGACCCCAACGCCCCGCTCTGACCTCATGTCCCTGGTGGGGTCACTCATCCTCTGGGTGTTCTGGCCCAGCTTCGTGGCTGTCCTCTGCCAACCAGGTGATGCCCAGCACTGCGCCATCCTGAACACCCTCCTGGCCATGAGTGCCAGCACCATAACCACCGTGGTGGCCTCCAGCCTGCTGGAGAGGGACAGCAAGCTCAGCCTCGGCCACCTGCAGAACGGCAGCCTGGCCGGCGGGGTGGCCATCGGCGCGGTGGCCGACATGGCCATGCCACCGGTGGCCGCGCTTGCCCTGGGCAGCCTCTCAGCCGCGGTGTGTGTCCTCGGCTTCCAATTCCTCACCCCATTCCTGGGGAGGAAGCTCACACTCCGCGACCAGTGCGGCATTCACAACCTCCACGGCTTGCCCGGCATCCTCGGCGCCGCAGCCAGCGCTGTGGCCGTCCTGGTGACATCCAAGGACATCTCCACGTCCCACTCCTCTCAGCTGTCCCCCGCTGGGGGCAATGCCAGCGAGATGGTGGAGGGGCAGTGGGGGGATCGCGGGGCAGGGGGGCAGGCGCTGAGCCAGGCGGCAGGGCTGGCAGTGGCCGTCGGTGCCTCGCTGCTCGCCGGGCTGCTCACCGGGGCTGCCCTCCGGCTCCCCTGCCTGGCCCAGCCGCCCGAGAGGCTCTGCTTCGATGACTCGCTGTATTTCAAGATCCAGGATCAGGCTGAGAGCCCGGGGCCAGAGAACAGCGCTGAGGAAGGAGCCCTGGCTCTGAAGGAGCAGGTTTAGGAGTGCGTGCAGCCGCAGGGAGGGCCAGGGAATGTCACCAGCAGGATCGGCAGGCAGGAGATGTTGCCTGAACTCGCTCCTGCCCCGTGCCTGGCTCCAGCTGTCGAGGATGCCGGCATAGCTGGGTCAGCATCACAGCACTGGTCCCCTCTCCGTGCTCCCGCCCTGCGGCTGCAAACCCCCGATGTGCCCCAGTGGCTCCCAGCCCCCGGTCATTCCCGGCAGCCGCCAGAGAAACGACCTGCTCAGGGCGTCTCCCCCAGGATGGCTGCTCACCCGCAGCGAGCCCGGGGGCCGCTCTGCAGGGCACTGACTCCGGCCGCTTCACTCTCAGCGAGCAGCATCACCCTCAGCGCCCGCCCTGACCCTCGGCTCCAGACTCCCCTGCCCACAACAGGCAACACCTGGAGGGGGCTGCGAGCTCAGGCCATGGCTACAGGACAGGAAATCAGTATCCGCTGCTCGGTGCGTGGAACTGCAGCAGCAGGGAGATGGCCCCAGGCAAAGGACTTTATGGGGATTTGATAACCTGCGCTGGGCAATTCACTCTCCGGGAGAGATGGGAGAGGGGAGCGCCAGCTGTTTTTATCACTGGTGCAGCAATGAGGATGCAGCCCAAGAACAGCGAGGAGCCTCGGAGAGAGCCAGGATGCAGGAGGCACCCGCAGCACCCTCATCCCACCCCAAAGCTGGAGCTGGGAAAGCTGCGCCAACATCCCAGGAAGAGGAGCGGCCCCATCCCATCCCACCACGGGCAGCGAGCCGCTTCCACCCTGCAGAGGACAAAGCCTGCGGTCCATGGCTGGCATGCGGCAAGCTGGGAGCGCGGGGCCGCATCCTGCCCGGAGAGCGAGGGCTGTGATTCACATCCCCCCTGCCATGAATCACCGCTGCCCCTGTGCCCCCACGGATCCCGCTGCTGCCGAGACAATGCGGGCGATCCTCGAGGGCTCCCGAGGGGGTCGAGGCCACCGAGCCCCCCAGCGCTGGCTGCAGGAGTGGGGGGCTGCCAGCGCGGTTGGGGGTCCCCAACCCTGGGCGGGTGGGAGAGGGGCTGGATCCCTTCCACCCGGTGCAGCCCCAGGCGGAGCCAACACCAAGAGGGAGAGAGGCTGGGGAATTCGCCCTCCAATAATCACAAACAGGCTTGGGGGCCCGGGCGTGTTTGGTTAATTGTTAGAATAAAATATTGCCGAGCTCTGACAAAGAAATCCTGCCCCGCAGCCCGGCGCGGCCGAACAATGGGCCCCGGCGCAGGATGCTGCGGGCTGAGCAGTGGGGCCAGGGGCCATGGGGACGGGAGGCAGCTCGGTCCCCGCGTTCCCAGCCGAGCCGCAGCAGCCCCCCAGCTTCTTGGCAGCTCGGTGTGGATGTGCCCCACGAGAGCGCGGAGCCATCGGAGCGGGGGCTGGCCGGGCCCCTCGGCACTGCCCGGCTCCCGCTGGATGCCGAGAGCCGCCGGAGCCGGCACCCGCCCGGGGAGCCGCGATAGCATCGGGGCCCATCGGCAGCATCCAGCCTCCGTGAGAGCCCGCATTCCCGCTGAGCCCGGCATCCCGGCCCCGCTGGCTGCCCCGGGTCGAGGCCTGCTGGCTGCGGTGCCAGCTCCGGCACGGGGACAGGGGCACGGGGGCAGCGGCACCAGCGGCCGCGGCCACCCTGTCAGGGAGCAGCTGTGGTGAGGAGCCACACACACGGGGGTGTGCACACCTGTAATCACACACACGCGTGTGCACAGCCCTGCGCGCACTCACAGCATTGCGTGTATGTGCCCAGACACACATGGGCACACACACAGCTACACACATGCATGTGATGCACGGACACAGAGGTACACACATGCATGTGATGCACGAACACACTTGGGCACACTCACAGCTACACACATGCATGTGATGCACGGACACACATGGGCACACATGCATGTGATGCACAGACACACATGGGCACACATGCATGTGATGCACAAACACACATGGGTACACATGCATGTGATGCACGGACACACATGGGGACACACACAGCTACACATATGCATGTGATGCATGAACACACATGGGCACACATGCACGTGATGCGCGGACACACATGGGCACACATGCATGTGATGCATGGACACACAGCTACACACATGCATGAGATGCACGGACACACATGCACAGACACATCCATGTGCACACATCCCAGCACTCACTCACACCCACATGCAGGCACAGCCCCGAGGCTGCGAACCTCTTGCTGTCGGAGACAGTGGAGCAGGCAGAGCCGCTTTCCAGCATCTCCCAGCCCTTCCCAGCGAGGATGAGGATGCAGGCTCCCGCTGAGCAGCCCGCGGCACCCAGTAGGGGAGCGAGCGATGAGGGCTCAGGGAGGGAGCACACCCGGAGCTGGGCCTGGGCACACCCCTCCTCCCGGCTGGCATGTCCTGGCACGGGCACCCCAGCACGCTGCGGCACAAATCTGGTCAGCAGATGCTCCAAAACCAGCAAGAGGCCCAAGAAATGATGGGAGGTCAGCACTTTCCCACTGCCCAGAAGAGCTCAGGCGCCTGGTGACCCGTGGCCAGGGGTGCTGGGATCCACCTGGGTCGTGGCACGGCTCCATCAGCCCCAGTCCCAGCCATCCCTCTTCCCTGGGACTCGCTGTTCTGCCTCCGGGTGTGCTGCCCAGTGCTCCCCGCTCCTCCAAACCAGTCGCTCTCCAAAGGATGGAGCAGTCAGATATTTTGCAGAGCCTCCAGCGTTTATCACACTGTAAATCTGGGCTTTCAGCAGCTTCACGAAGCTGCGGGGAGATGGGAGAGAACAAAACGCTGCTCTGCTCCATCAGACACAGCCTGCGTGTGCCAGGGCTGCCAGGGCTTGGGCCCCCAGCCCCACTGCAAAGGGGTGAGGATTGAAGCAGAGGGTTTATGTGGGCAAGGATCCCCCGGAGCCAAGGGGGGCTGCTAGCACCCCCAGATGGTGATGGCTCGGGGACAGCTGCCTTTCAGAGGGACAGTGATGGTAAGGAGGGGTGAAATCTGTGGAACCACATCAGCCCCTGTCCCCCAGCCTGGTCCCCAGGCATGGTCCCCCAGTGTGGACCCCAGCAAGGCTCCCCAGGCACAGTCCCTGGGCACAGTACACTGGTGTGGACCTGCAGTGCAGCACCTGGGCATTGCACCCCAGGCCCCAGGCACAGTACCCTGCTCCGATCCCCCGGCACTGTCCCCCAGAACAGAGCCCTGCACTCTGGGTTCTGCTGCTGCCTCATCGTTCAGCCCAAAGCTGTGCTGGGATGGAGCCCACTGGTCCTGGCAAGAAGCACCAGCCCCCATCCTCGCCCCCATCCTGTCCCCGCAGCCCCTCCACCAACCCCCATCTCCCAGCGGGACCCTGCTGTGATTGCAAAACAAGCAGGGAGGGGAGGAAGCTGAGATTGTGCTGCTCGCACAGCGCTCGGATGCATCTGGCAAAGCAACGCCGGCGACACAGGGCACAAGGCGGGGGTGTGGGCACGGCCAGGAGCCCCCAACCCCTGCATCCCCTCAGCTCTAACACCTGTGTGCAGCCTCTGCCACATCGCTGCAGCCCCAGCGTGGAGGGGCTCGCACAGGGGCACACAGGGACCCCAGGCGAGGCAGGGGCTGGCTGGGAGCTGAGTTGCTGCCAAGTGGCTGGCACAGCTCGGGGGACTGGGGGGGCCATGGCAGCAGCTGGAGCCACATCAGAGCGGCCCCCCCAGAGCAGCCGGGAGCATGCGGTGCTGCCCTCGAAGGAAATGCGCTCACTCCCATGTGCTGCACACTTGGGTTCGCCTCGCTGCTATTTTTATTTGACTTTTCAGGGCCTGTTTCCTTTTTCCGGCTGTTTTTGCCATGATTCCACCATCACTTCGACCTCGTTTTTCCCTCTCCCTCCCTGTTGCTTCTTCCTTCACTCTTTCCTTCCTTTCCATGCACTCATTCCTGCTGCCGCACCGGGTTCCCAGCTCGGCAGCAGCTGCCTGTGAGGGAAGGGTAGTAAAGGGAGGTGGTTTTTGGTCTGGTTTATCTGCGAAGGTGCTGACAGGTCACTGGAAGCAGGGACTTTGCTCCAGCCTTGATAAAGAAAAAGGCTGTGAATCACCCTGTCCCAAGCCACTGTCCTGATCCTGTTGGGGCACGAGCTGTCAGGTCCTGCCGTGGCCCCCAGCCTCATCCATGGGATATCAAGCGTCAGCAGGGCTATTTTGGGATGCTAGCGGGCTGTGGAGGGATGGTGGTTGGGATAAGGAAGGGGGGAATAAGAAACTAGGAACTAAACCAGTGCAAAACCTCCTGCGGAGGCAGCAGAAAGGGCAGTGCTCGCTCCCGAGGAGGAGGACGGAGCTCAGAGGAAGGAGCCCCTGCATTATGGGGCACATGGAGCCAACGCTGCGGCTCCCTGCGTGGCCCCTGGTCCCAGCCTGCCCCGTGCCAGGCAGGCAGCATCTTCCAGAGACCCCACAAGAGCAGCATTCCCAGGCTGCATCCCCTGCTCTCACCCCCAAACCAGGGTCCCTGTCCTGCCCATCAAATCAAGGGTCCTGCCCGCACCCTGCTACACCCCGGGGACTCAGATGTGCCCAGGGCAGGGAGGGCTCTCTCCCACGCACCCTTGGCTATGCAGCTCCTTCCAGCCCAATTCCCGGAGGCAGGGGGTGGGCAAGGACCCCTGAGCCTCCCCTGCCCTCCCGTCCCTGAATCCCCCCTGCCCAGCTTGAACCCCGCAGAAACCCCCAGGGAAAGCCGACCCCTGTCTCCCCCAGGGCACGGGGGTGGGTGTCCCACTCACCGGCAGCACTCCCTGACCCCTGGCCACAGCCCTGCCCGGCCCGGGCTCGGTGGCCGAGGCTCGGTGGGGACGAGGGCGATGCTGGTGCGGCCATGGGAGCAGCCGGCGGGGCAGCGCCCGGCTCCGCTCGGCACACGCAGCGCACTGCTGCCATCTCGTGTCCCGCACGGCCATCCCCTCGCGGGGCCGGGACAGCATCCACCGGGCTGGGGAAACCGAGACAGGCTGGGGAAACCGAGGCAGGCTGGGGAAACCGAGGCAGGCTGGGGAAACCGAGGCAGGCTAGGGAAACTGAGGCAGGGCCACACTGCAGGCCCTCCTGGCTGTTGCTCCAGGGAAAATGTCCTTCCAAGGAGGCAGCTCCTGTCTTCCATCACCCACACAGCAGGGATGCAGACAGAGGGAGCAGGGGGAGGATGCCGCAGTGCCCCCACTGCCGTGGGCTCCTGCCTGGGCTTCCATGGGCCCAGCACTGTGCCCAGCCAGCTGTGCCAGCTCCATCCACAGCACAAGAGCCCCTGCATCACCAGAAAAAGCACCCAAAGTGCTTCCAGGGAAGGCAAGGTTTTATTTCTGGCTTCCCAGAGGCTGTTTGTCACCCAACAGAGCAGTGGAGAAAACAGACAAGGTGCTGGCAGAGCACAGTGACAGAGAAGATGCCCTTCACCTCACCCCACACCCCACCATTGCCTCCCTGCTGGGGGACCCACAGTGCTAAGCAGACAGGTCCCTCCACAGTGCTACCCACCACAGAGGCTGGGCCTCGGCCTTGAGCCCATGCACCTGCCTGGGATTTTTGGATACCGGAACCCCTCAGGCTTCCCCAGGTGCCCAGTAACACACCCTGACCCCCCTGTCCACTGTGGGTGCCCAGCTGCTCTGCACATCCCAGCAGTGCCTCAGGGACAGCTGTCCCTACCCACAGCCCAAACACCCTCAGAGTCTTGTGGATGTACTGTGGTCCCACTTCCAGCAGAGCCCCCAGAACCACTGCCCCACATGTCCTCTTTCTGCCCCAAAACACATCCGTTGTCCCCAATGGAGCAGCAGGTGCTGCAGGGCCAGGAGCATGGCAGAATCCACACCTCACCTTCTATTTTCGGTCCTTCCCCTTCTTCCCGGTGTTTCTGGTGTTCAGGTTTCTACCACAGCCATCCCACAGCAAACCAACCTGTCAGCCCCAGCCACGGGCGGTGGATCTGGTCCCCGGGCAGTGCTTGGAGCAGGAGGATGAATTCAGCTTGGGCATCTGCTGGCAGCAACCCCACTGCCCTCAGGGCTGAGTGTGTCCCAGGTTCCCAAACAAGCCGCTGGCAGCCCCGGTGCTGGAGCAGCACATCCCCAGCGTGCGGCGAGGGGGTCCCTATGAGTCCCAGGGGGCTTGGCAGGGTGCGTGCAGGGCATTGAGCTTCTCCCAGCAGGTCACCAGCCTCTCCACCTTCCTGCCGATCTCCCGCAGCTGCTTCCTCCTGCGGCCGGGTCGCCCACGCCGGGGCTGTGCCGGGACGGTGCGCGGTGGGCTCTGTGCTCCGCGTGCCGAGGAAGGGAGAGAAATCCCCCCCTGCATCACAGAGATGTTAGTCAGGGGACAAAAGCCACCGCACGCAGGATCTGCAAGTCTGAGGTGGCCAAACTGCCTGTGCCCATGGCAAGGACATGGTCTCGGGTCCCCAGGAGTCCCCAAGGGTGGCTGTCCCTGCCTGAGCTGGCAGTGTGCACCCCACAGCACATCCACAGGCACCAGGCCAGGTCTCCAGAGCAGCAGCAGCTCCATCCCACAGCAGCAGATCCCAGGCAGGGCTGTTCCCAGCCAGTGTCCCCAGCAGCGCTGGGGACAGTCCCAGCACTGTGCCAGGGCCAGGCAGAGCTGGGAGCTGGCACTTCACTGCCCTGGGGTTTCCCTGCTGATTAATGAATTGCTGGTGCTGCTATAGGGATCCTCCTGGATGGGGTTTCCCTGGGAGAAGTCTGGGGATGCCAGAGGAGCCCAGACCAGCCCTTTTGGGAGAAATCCCAATTCTTGCCTGTGAGCATGCAGGAGCTAGAGCAGGACTGGTAAATGCACCCACTGAGCAAGCATCCCACCAGGACAAAGCCCTGTGTTCCCATCAGCCATGGCACCACGACACAGGTGGAAAAAACAACTTGGGAGCTGCTGGTAAACTCCCCCAGCCTGTTCCATGCTGCCACAACTGAACTTCCCTCCCTGGTTAATCTAAAGCTCACCACGATGGATGTGCCATCAGCATTCCCCAGCTCCCAGAACCTGCATTCTGAGCCTGAAGACTCCTCTTGGGCAGCCAGAAGACCACGCAACAGGTCTGCCCACAGCCCTGGGAAGTGGGAAGCAGAGGCCTTCCTACCTTGGTGATTTTCCTGCAGCTCTCCCGGAGCACAAAGTTGGTGTTCCTGGCCACCCTCCAGACCGCCAGCTCCTCGGGGCCCTGCAGGGTGCCGGCCCCCACCTCCCACAGGGACATGCTGATGTTGTAGATGGACAGCAGGATCTTCTGGTCCTGCAGAGGAGAGAAGCACAGGGCCCCAGGCAGGGAGGGAGGCTCCGTGGCTCCCTGGGGGCTCAGCCCACACGATGCCCCAGCCCCGGGCCCCTCAGTGCTCACCTTGTCCGATCGACAAGCAGGGCCAGCCCTCCCACTCCTGTATACCGACCCAGTCAGGTTTTTCTGGAGAAATAAAGCAAGAAGATCCAGCACCTTGCAGGATCGGTGCCTCCCACTTGCAGCAAGAATCCCTTGTTTAAACACAACCCCCTCCCCAACACTGCTGGCAAAGCAGCCAGTTCCTTATTGAGCTTCCAAGTTCATCCATCCCCATGTCCCACAGCAGGGCTGCATCCAGCCCAGCAGCATTCCCAGAGCCAGGGCTGGGGCCCTGGGCAGATCCCTGCCTCAGCTCACCAGGTTCTGGATCTCATGGAAGATGACGGCGCGGTACTGCCGGAGGATTTTGGCGATGCTGCACCTCCTGCCTCTGCTCAGCACGGCCACGAGCAGGAGCAGCAGAACAGCACAGGAGAGCGCCCGGGGGAAAATCTGCCAGGGAAGGGCTCAGAGTCAGCTGGGGATTAAGGACTGTTCTGGGCTCTGCCTTCAGCCCCTAGTCAGAAGCTCCACCAGACCTGTACCTGAAGATGTAACGTGATGGAGAAGCCTCAACTGTCTCCTCTCCCAAAGAACATCCTCCCAGATGAGCCATCTCCTCTTGGAGCAAAGCCCTTGGGAAACTGTTCCAGCTTCAGCCCAGCCGTGCTGCCCATGGCACACACAGAGCTCTCTCTGGTGCCAGCAGCCACGATCTTGGCACTGAGCTGTGCCAGGGACCTGTGTCAGTCTGTGGGGCTCACCCACAGCCCCAACAGAGTTCCAGCAGATCCCCACTTTGTGACATTTCAAGGTCAGAACCTCAAGCACAAAACGCCAAAGGGAGCAGAGAGGGATGTGCCCTGCTCCTTGAAGAGGAGCTGAAGGCAGGAGCTGCCTGATCCCCACCAGCAACATCCACACCTCAGCCCCAATGGATCCAAACACCCTCAGAAGGATGCTCCCACACCTCTGCTCCATGGGTGGAACTAATACAGCATTTTTCCAGCTTCCCTGCAGGTCATGCTCATCCCAGGCTCAGATGCCCTCACCACAAGCCAGACGGAAGCAGCATAAGCATCTGCTCTCACCAGCACACTCCAGCTGCTCCAAACCTTCCCAACACCCCCGTGCAGGCCCCTGCAGAGCGGGGAACCCCAAGTGCTGACACCTGAGCTAGCAGAGGGGCACAGGGAGGGGGTGGCTGGACCCTCTGAGGGAGGGATGAGTCCAAGGGCTTTGAAGAAAAGCCAGCACAAGCTCAAGTGACCAGGACAGGGGATATTTGAGCAGCCCAGCAGCAGCAGAACGAGGATGGGGAGCTCAAAACTTGTGTCAGGAAAGGAGCTCAACACGTCTCCGCATCACTGAGCGATGGCACAGCATTGAGGCCCCATCCTGGCATTTCTATCATTTCACATTTTCAGGAAAAGTCCCCCCCAAACACAACCCCCTCCCAAACAACCCCGTGCCGCAGGTGTCAGGTCTGGGCAGGCAGAAAGCAGCTCAGCTCCTTCCAGCTATGCAATCCCTGCACTGCAGCCAAAGCAGGAGCGAGGTGAAGGGGCCGCAGCTCTGCCTGCAGCCAGCGCCTGCTGCTCCCCACCTCATCTCAGGGGTCACTGCCTTCCCCACCACCTCTGCACCTGCTGTTCTACTCCAAGAAGCCAGAAGGATTTCTGTCACTGAACTCCAAGCCCGGGTAGGCTCCATCTGTCCTTCCCTTTGGTGGGAACCTGAGGGGTTTGTTTGTAAAATCCACACCTGCTCTGTGCTCCCTACTCGATGCCAGGCCGGACCTGGCTCCAAAAGGGTGAGGAAACCTTTCACCACCCTCCTGCAGCTCAGTGGGAGTGATGGAGACTTAACACAAGGCAAAATACAACACAACACAATTCTGGGGACACACGGACAAAACAGTCCAATGTGAGGAATTGAGCAAATCCATGTGTAACCAGTAGAAATCCCACTGGGCTCTTCAGCTTCCTGAATCACCACACACCTTCCAGCAGAGCTATGCTGAGCTCCACCTGGGAGCCAGGAAAGGCAGGGAAGAGCCTCCTTGTGCTGCTGGCTTTGCTCCCTGCAAGCCACGCAGAGATCTTGCCCCTGAGGTGATTCAGCAGAGAGCTGAGGGTATAATCCCCAGGGACATCAAAGGAGAGCACTGCTTCCATTAGGACACCCTGACCAAAGTCTAAGGGTTACCCTCCAGAAGCCTCCTCTGCCGGGAAGGCAAGGCCACGCAATTTTACCATGAAACTGGGAATGACTTCCCTGAAGTGGCTAATTGAACAACTGGGACTCAATTCCAGCAGAAAGCACATCATTTCCAGCATTCCAAGACAGCCAAGCCAGGGCTCAGTGCTCAGCCCGGGAGGAAGTGCAGAGTAGCTCAGGAAAGAGCCAGGGCAGGAGCTCAGCTGGTGCTGTAGGTGCTTCCCACCCTCGCCATGGAAAGCAGGGAAGCAGCGGTGACAAGCAAGGGATGCAGGGAAAGACCAAGGTGGCAAATCCTGCTCCTGACTTCTCCCCATTTAGGATGGAGGAGAACAAGTTCAACAGATGATTTAGGGTTAATCCTACTGCCTTTGCCTCCATCCCACAGCAGCAAGCCACAGGCAGGTGGCACAACCCTTCCTAGGGGAGAGCTGGCAGTGAAGGAGAAGCCTGGGGAAGTGTGGGTGCAGGACAGGCACAGCTAATCTCATCCTCACTCTAATCCTCCAGCAAATATGAGGAGATAAGGGAAATCACCATTGTTGATAGAGCAGCTCCTGGTGGCACTCGTGCCAGTCCCAGCCAGAGGGGCAGCGAGGAGCAATTCCTGCTGCCAGCCGGGATTCCCACCAGGGTCACCAGGTTCTTCCAGACAGATGGACCCTGTTCCCAACACCCTCCCACCCAAAAGGACCCTGCCACCACCCAGAGCTCCAAGGCAGGGACAGACCCTAGGTCTCTCCCTCAGGACCAGCCAGGTCTAAGCCTCATCCCAGATACAACAGCCTGATCGCAGCTGGACCAGCCTCCCCGGCCAGAGCAGAGCCCTTCCTCACGGACTCCCAGCTCCGTCCCATCGCGACCCTCCTAAGGATCCAAGCCCCATTTGGACCCAGCCCAGTTCCATTCCAACTGCTCCAAATCCTTTCCCAGCTGGTCCGGCACCATCCCGACCAGTCCCGTATGGACGGGCCCCTGTCCCGGTCGGTCCCAGGCTCATTCCAGGAGAGCCAGTCCCCTCCCGACAGGTCCCAAGCCCCATCCCGGCTGCTGCAAGTCCCACCCTGGCCGAGCCGACCCCGTCCCGGCGGTGCGGCAGGCTCCGGTCCATCGCTGGGCTCCGGGGAGAGGTGTCCCGGGGAAGAGGAAGGGGTCCCGGGGAGAAGGGGTGTCGGGTCACTCACCATGGAGCCCCGCGGGCGCGGCCCTGCCCCGGGGAGCCCGGTCCGGCCCCGTCCCGCCGCGCCGGGCCCGCGGTTTGAACTTGGCTCCACGGTGGGAGGGGACGGGACACGGCACCGCCGCCGGCCCAGCCCCGGCCCCCGCGGGGGAGGCAGCCCCGGCCCCCCCGGGCACCGGCGGAGCGCAGACAGGAGCGGGTCGTGCCCGGGCGGCGGGGCCAGGTCCTGATCGCGGGGGGCGGCCGGGGAGGGTGGGACAGGGTCCAGAGCAGAGCCAGCAGCCCCTGCTCGCACCCACCCGGGGATCCCAACCCACGCGTGTCCCTGTCCCGGGGCTGCACATGGTGCTGCAAACCCCCGCGGTTTCGATTTCTCTTGGCGTTGGGGTGATTGTTTCACTCTGGATTCACTGACGGCACTGGGTGAACACTCACAATCGCACCAACCTGTGGCAAAAGGGACTGTCCAGGGTGAGACCCCCAAAATATCAACACGAGGAGTGTCCCCCGTGTTTCCAACCAAAGCCCTCTCCTTCTTCCCCTCTGCATTTTCTCCCTCACCCCCAGCCCACGCACGGGAGTTGCCCTGACTCAATTTCTATCGATTTTGGGAAACTGACAGTAACAAGGCTCCACTGAGGAGCTGAATGCGGGTGATTGAGTAAGAAATAGAACAAATGGTGAATAATCCAGCTCTGCTCAGTTTGGCAAGAACGCTCCTCCCCAGGAAGTGGGACCCACAGCATGCTGCAGCATTCCACTGGGACAGGACCCATATAACTTGTTTATTGAGCTCTATATATAGCTAAAATTCATGGGTGCCATAATCCATTTAAAAACCACCAAGACATCCACAAACATTAAAAGGCTCTAAGATTGATGATCCCTTTTATCTAAGAAAAAATAATCCCCAAGCTAAGGAATGTAGCCTGAGGGAAAGGGAAGCTGCAGGTAGAAGGAGCAGGTGGCTGACAGAGTCTGGTGCTGTGAGAAGGTGGCACAGGGTCCAGCACAGGGCCCCGTCCTTGGGGCTTCCACATCCCAACAAATCCTTACAAGATGTGCTGTCACCTCAGCAAGGAGCAGGGGAAGCATGAGGATCCCATCAGAAGGTGCACCCGTGTCATCTGGCTCACGGGAAATGCTCTCAACACAAGGCAGGAATCTCTCCAGCAGGAAAAGACACACCACTGCAATTCCCACTTCCCTCTCCCATCCTAATTCTGCAGCCACCAACACGGCAGCATCGCTGGGCAGAGGGATTTCTGCACTACAGGCAACCAGCTTTCCCCAGCACATCACTACACCAGGAATCAGAATCAGGGAATTGCCACATTCCCTGCCCAGAAAAGCAGGATACAACCCCCATGTGAGCACAAGAGGCCAAAGGACAGCAAAGATCGAAAACTACTTTTAAACTTGTTTTTATCTTGCAGTTTCTGCCTCATTCTTGAATCCTTGTTCTGCCAGATTCCCTTGCCATGTCTACCCTCTCCTTTGAACACCATCTCCATTCCCCTTCCCAAACTCTTCCACTCTCTCTGAGCCCACCCACCTGAAGGCTGCCAGCGATGGTACAAAACCCCTGAGCAAGAGTCTCTCAACTCCCAACACCCCTCACTCACCTTTGGGAAACTACAATTCCTCAGGACATCTGTGATCTACACCCTTTCATCAGCTATTCCACAGCAAGCACAAGAGTTTCCATTACAAACCCAAAGAAAAAAAGGCTTTTGCTTCCAGACCAACCGTTTCTGCTCCAGCATTAAAAGATGCACTTCTCATCCGTTTTGGCAAGAGGCTGTAGCCCAGCTTGGTGCAGCCACCACTGGCAGGCACCTTCCCAGAGTGGTGGGAGCCTGATAAGTCCAAAGGTTTCTGCTATCAGACCCACTCTTCCCAGTCAGAGTCAAAGGGCAAGACCAAGCTCGAAGACAACAGAAGGAAACAAAGAAAAACAAGCTGTATTTTATACATATTCTCCAACAAGTAATAGGGGAGCTTCTCCTCCAACTAAATACAGGGGATAACGCACATCCACAGACCTGGATATAGCTGCTATAGCCTCAGGTGTAAGACAGTGAAGCTCATTCTATAATCACAAGAATGTCAGGGGTTTGGGGTAAAAATAGTACAGATCACAAATGTAGAAAATTGAAGACAGCATATAAAGGGTCCCAAACATAAAGCTTTCCCTCTTGAGTTTGCTTTTTTTCATCTGCACTTGGATTTCCATCTGTACATCCCAAACCTCCCAGCCACAGGCAGTCACAGTTGTGTAACAGCACGGTCTCCCAACGACTCTAAATAAAGGTTCTTCCTTCAAAAGGGCTTTCAGGGATTGCTGTGTTTTGCCTTGTTACTTTAAACTACCACTGTGCTTAATGAGCTCAGACACCTAAAAGAATAAGGTTTACTATATACATCCAAAAGCTGAGGAAAAGTTCTCTAAAAATATGCTTTTGAATTTGACAAAATGCTCCAGCTGCTCAGGTTGGAGGAACACCTCCAAGCTGTGCAGCAGCTTGTTAGCAGAACAGACCAAACTCAACCAGATAAAGAAGAGGAGCTAGCCCAGACCTTTTCCTGTGCTCTTGGCTGCTCCCAGAACTCCACTCATCTCCCTCAAGGACTCTCAGTGTATTCCAACAGCAACAACCCAGATCTGCTGACAAGGACCCAACATCAGATGGGCCAAACACTAAAAAGGGACAAAGAACACATGCCAGGGCCAAGAACAGAGGGACTGCCACATGTCAGAATCCATACAAGCGCTAATTAAAGCTTGTGTTTGCAGGAGGAAATCAGGAATCAACATGGAAATGCCAACAGAGCCTCTCAAGACTGCTCCTGTCTCCTATGTGACACCAGCTACAATGTTCCCATGTGCTGCAGAAGCTTATGGGGAAAGAAGGAAGCAGCTTTTCCTCTTGGGAGAAGCTCTTTCCTATCATTATCCATGTCCCATCCTTCGAAATCTGTGCTGCTGAAAGGGTGAATGCACCATGACCAGGATAAGTCCTACAGAGACCTCTGAGGCGGCTGAGGCCAGCACACTCTAGAAGGTATTTTTCAGCTTGGCTGCCACAAGCACGAGAATCTCTCCAATCTTTTTCTGCCAGTTCTCTATGTCCTTGGAGACATCACACCAGAGCTCTCCGTGGCGTGGTTCCGCATTCTCACAGCGCTTCCTCACCTCTTCCTGTTGCTCCTACAGGGAAGAGAAATGACAGTTTGTCCTGGTTTGTTCCAGCACAGAGACAAAAATTTAACAGTTCCCTCCCTGATTGAAACACTCTTCCAAAAATTATGGTGAGGTTATGGGTCTGATATTTTTAAAGGCAGTATGGAAGCCCAAGTCAAAATTCAGAAGCAACAAGTCTCCTGCCTGGCTGAGCAAACTGGCTGAGCTGCAGGTGAGTAAGTTTTGGCTATTACAGAGAAAATGCAGCAGAAATTTCCTGTGCATTACCACCTGCAGGAGCTGTGTCAAGTGAAAGGTCTCTCTGAAGTCAGAAGATAAACACCCCCATCATTTCAGTAGTATCAACACTAAAAACTGCTGTAAGAGATTAGAGCTGGCTGTTCCTCAGGCTGTGTTCACATGCAACCTGTTCTAGACACTCAGGAAGAAACAGCCCCAGATCCACAAACCCAGCACCACAATTCCTGCACAACCCCTCTGAGCAAGCTGGAGTTTTACAGGAGGAAGATTGATTTCAGAGATTTTTGCATGAACCAGCATGACTGTGGACAGAAAAGCAGCCTGAAACACAGCTCAGCTAATGGCAGCACCTTTTAAAAGCCACCACACAGGCCTGTTCATGCTCATTCATGACCAGGCGTGACAGCCAGCCTCCCCTGTGGCCACGCAGGCAGGAGCAGCAGCAGCGTGCTCAGCCCAGCAGTGGGGCAATCCCAGGACTGGGCAACCTCTGCCTTCCAGAGATTGCTGCTGCCTTCCCTGTTCCCAGGCACACACTCACCTCTGTGCCATGCTGGAGCTCAAATTTGTAAAAGAAGGCCCAGGCATCCCCCGGGTCAGAGTCTATCTTCACTGTCCGGTGGAACCACTCCCTGGCCTTGGTTATTTTACGCTCACTCCAGAACAGCCTGTTGAGAAAAGCATAGGGGAGTTGACAAACAGCCTCACTTTAGAGGAAATTCCCAACCCACAAGAACTCCAGTTTAGAGGCTCTACAGGTATTCCAATTCTTTGCTCTCCCAAGAAGGAAACAGCAGATTTTTAGGCAACTGCAGACCATCCTGCCCCTGGGAATGGAGGGGAGTGAGAGGACTGAAAAGAGCATCCAGCACTTCCTCTTCACTGCCCCACAGTGAGGCAAGGTAACTTGGAGGATAACTTAGCCCCAGGCACAGAGAGACTCTGCTGAGAGGGGAAGCATTACCGAGCTCAGCCTTTGCTGACTCAATTGCTTTAATTTTGCTGTTCCAGATTTGGTGTGGAAGAGACAGGATTACATGCCTACATCTATTCCCACTCCCTCAATTTCTTTACATTTCAAGTCAATTTTAGCATCTAACAAATAACTTCTAAAAGCTGGTAATTGCCTGCTGTGTGGTCACATGCTCCCACACACAAAGCCTGCTGGAGAGGAGCAGACTTGTCTTGTCAACTCCACTTTCCAAGGAAAAACAAGCATGGAAGCTTCTGCACTCAAACCCCAGCCTGGCACAGTCCCACTGCTGACATTTCATCCAGGTACTGGTCCATGCTGAAATTTCTCCCTGGTAATGAACCAGCTGAATCAAGAGTCTCTTGGTTTCACTCCTTTGCATTAGAGAGTTCATTTGAGCCATAAGGTCTTTATCAAATCAGCCACCCCTCATAAAGAGCTTAGCCTGTCATAAAATTATACAGCTTATGTGATTGTTTTTAAGCCCTATAATACCCTTGATTGTTCTGTGTTAAATAAACTGTGATTTACAAGAGCATGAACAATGATAGCAGAGGCTTAACACCTGCAAGTAATGGCCATTTTCAGCAACATATTTAACAAAAGTTTTTCACAGATGTGTGACACTCTGTACCTACAGAGGCACGTCATGATGGGAGGTGGAAGCTGTTTATGTTGGGATTAGCTGTTAAACTGCCTGAGGTTACACCAAAAGGGGCCTGGGAGCAGTTGCCATAAAGCAAAAGTTAACATTTTTCTCACTTGCTGCTAAAGCTGAACAAGTCAGCTGTCAGGATCTGGCAGAACCCAGTGTTGCAGTCACTGGAGTGTATCCTACAGTTTTCTTTGGCTTGTGAAGTAGAGTTGTGAAAGAATTGGGCAACTTTGAGCAAAATGCTTCCTGTATTAACCTCTTCTGCTGTTCACAAAGGGAGAAAGGTAAGTTTGTTTCCATCACAGCTGCTGTAGAGCTGTTCACACATCAGAGCCAGGATATGGCAGAAGTCAGTTCTAACATTTGCTTTTCAGCAATGGAATCTTCACAACTCAATCTGGACAAGAACACAATTCCTAGATTATTTTCCAATTTCAGAGAAGCAAACTGCAGAATGGCTGGTGGTTTGCATTCCAAGAAGGGCCACATTTGAAGAACACTGATATGGCAGAAATTCAGGAGCAGCAGAATATCTAACCCAGAATTTTAAAAGATACCTGACAGAATCTAGGATAGAGAGAAAAGGTGAAAACTATAGTCAGCCATGTAAAACTTGAAAAATAACCAGCAAAAATGTCCCTATTTTCACAGATACTTAAAATATATCCTGAATCACTTAATTAAGCCTAGTTCACCTGACAGCAGTGAAATCCTCTTCAAGGGACAGAAAGAAAGCAGCTTGCAGGGTGCCAATACCCAGCACTGGCAAAGGGCTTTGTGTGAGTGTATTGCTGTCTGTGCCAGTCCCAGACCCACCAGAACAGCTCAAGGGCAGGCTGACATCCCCCGCTCGGAATCAAGGGAGAGATTTGCTCAGTTACTAGGAGACAGCTGGAGAGCCGTTCCTTGCTTTGGGACCTATTAGAGCTGCTGCAGCCAGAATCACATGGCTGTGCTGGAGTGCAGTGTTCCATCCTGGATGCAGCCACACACAGACTTGGGTATTTTTACTGCATCAAGCACGGGAACTCACTTGGCCACAGCCAGCAGGACATGTGGGTCATGTTCACACTTCTTGAGAGCATCCACACTCTTGGTCTTCCGTTGCGGTCGCGCTTCAAGGAAAATTGCTTCTGACCACAGGATTCCTTAATCAAATCAAGTAGCAAGATTGTTTAGTGTTATTTTGAAGTTAACCCTTCCCACCCTGCCATCAGGCCAGTGCTCTGCACCACTAGCAGCAGTACAGCCCCCACCCTGGTGGTTATCCACCTCTAACCTCATCCCCGACCACTCTTTCCACACAGTACTTGAACTTTCAGCTACTGTGTGCACCGCACTGGAGCTTCAGCTCTGGGGGTGTCTATACCACAATTCCTGCACCTCCAGCACTGCCTAACCCAGAGCTCAAGCTTTTCAGATGAGACACTGCAAATTCTGGAACAGAGAGGGCAAATCAGCATTTCCAAAGGGAAAGGTTTCTATCTGTATGAACAGGCAACTGCAGGGGCAGAAGTATCAAAAAGTGCAAAGTACAGTTTGAGAGAAGTTTCAAGGGTGCTGGAGAGCACCACAGTCTTATTGATGCTGGCTCCACATACATTGATGAAGGATAGAGTAGATCCAGAAAAGCTGGGTTTAATCCCTAGCTCCTCTCACTGCCAAAAGCAAGGAAGGAAATATGCTCAGGGGAGCATGAAATCTGCAGTTTCTCATGTCAGCCAGCCACACCTGATCACTTCAAAGCAAAGCCTGAGAGCTGGTGTCTGCCAGGACTCCATCAAAGCACTCTCACTTCCCATAAACAGCACCACGGGAACACACACGAGCTTTGATAACTGCAGTGACAGACAGGAGAGACTTTCTTCTTGCTCTTTATACATAGGACCACGAACACCATAATATTTCTATTTTATTCTTTGTGCAGCATGCCACCCATCAGGAATCAATCCAGCAATCAATGGACCCAAACCTCTGGTTTACACGACCACAGGTGGCCAATGAGCCAAGTCCTGCAGGCTTTGATTATGGTTTGTTGAGGTCTAAGATAAAGTTGGAAGCAATTTTTTAAACAAAAACTGAGATCCTGCTGCCCATTTCCATAGCAACAGGCAGATTTGTAAAACAGCCTGTGGTGGCAAACAATCATTAGGTCATTCACAAGAACAAAGCAGGATTTTGGGTGGTGCTGCTTTGGTGACCCACTCGCATGAAGAGTACCTTGCAATGACTCTATCATGTCATAAAAGTCACTTAATTCCCAATTATTGCACTGGCACTTAAGCAGCCACCAATTCAACACCTTTCAAAACCTAGCCTGAAGGCAAGCTAAGCCTTGCCCTGCAGTAAGTTACTACAATTTGTAGTTATGTGACACCTTCTCCCCAAAGACATCGACATGTTTCAATAATTAAGTCTTCCTGCAATTCTGCCCCAAAACAGGGATGTGTTAGGCACTTTATCCTCCCGTCCCAAGAGGCAAATGTTTCCACTGCTGGTTAGAACTAACTGACTTACATCATATGACCTCTTAGCCTTTTCTTACATGAGCTAAAACAGTCAAAAATCAGGACTGAACATTTATGGTACATGATCCCCTAATCATGAATGCGATGGAAATTGGCTGCCAGCACAAGTTATTGAACTCACAGTGGTGCAACCAGTGCAGGGAAACCAACAATTGGGAATCTCCTAAGGCCAGCTCTCTCCCAGGGAGACAGGGAAAGCACCATTCTTTTCCCACTGAACTTCCTAACTACAGACACTGAAGCATCTTTCTTTCATTTTCAACCTTGGCAGACTTCTACCAGCTTCAGAGAAAAACCCACCCATATCCAAGATGTTTTCTCAGGAAACCTGGGGACAAACTGTGGACCACAGACCAAAAAAATACTGGATATTGCAGAAAAATGGAACAACGCCAACCCATAGCCTCTCAGGTGTGAGAGAGAACAAAGTAACTGGGATTGTTCACAAAGACCCTCAACATTTTCTTTGCAGAAGGATGACTGACACCTCTCCAAAACACTGTATTCTGAGACCTGGCCAGAAAGAACACCTTGGGAAAAAATGTGCTTCTATCAACTGGGCAAAACAATTGTGTTTAAGGTAGAAATGAGATCCAGCTCACCTGAATTGGGGCACTCTTGCAGTGCCTTGGCCATCAGAGTGTTTGCAATGTTCTTCAGCCCAGCTCGATATTCCAGCCTCACAGACTCCAACCTGGTAGGGAAGAGACTCTGATGATATTTATGACAACATTCACTAGGCAGAAACAAACAGTGAGTCACACAAGGGTCACTGGAAACTGCAAACATTTGCCCATGTTCTGAGTATGTGTAGGTGACTGACATCTTCCCATTCCTCTCCATCTAAAAATAAATGTGACTTTTATTCTATAATGGCCCAGATAAAAAACAATCTGCAATAGGAACTGTAACTGAAAGGAAAGAGCCTCGTGCACTCTACATGTTCTGTGCACTCCAACTACCAGTGAAGAAATAACTAATTCCCAGACCCTTAGAGTAGCTAGCCAGGATCACCAAAGCATTTCTGCTATTCAGGGAAGTTGTTAGTCCAGAAGAAACTCCATGTAAGTTCCAGGCTCAAATGGATGAGATGATGTGAAATAGCTGGCCTGAAGAATGGATTGAATTTGTAGCGCAAATTCAGTTCAACTCCATACAACTCACCAGAGATCTGGATTCTTTGGATTCTTCAAGCGAGACTTTTCCAAGATGGCTCTTGCTCTAGTCAGCTGCCCGACTTTCTCCTCCAGCCTCGACAGCAAAAGCCACAGGGGTATGGAATGTGGGCACTTCTTCAACTGTTTAAAAAAAAAAAAAAAGAATGCTAATAGGTAGATTTGAAAAAAAATCTTGTAACTCCTATAGAAAAGAACTTCCCTCCCTCCCTATACCCCCCTGGAGGGTTTAGAAGAAGAGAGACCAAGTCGACTATGCCACTCAGATTTCTCCAGTTAGTCTTACAGCACAGAAGTGAAGTTCTTCCCATATCCAAAATAGTCAGGTATATCAGGTATGACTGAGTGGTATCTCTTATCCCAGCAGTAAGAGAAAGAATATACCTCCCTTAACACAACTACAATTTGTGCTCCTTCTGCAGATGGAGGGCTCTCATACATCAAACCACAGAAGAGTGTGCAGGGAGTCATTAGGATATCGACACTGGCAGAAACCTGTGTCCAAATTACTTTGATGGCTGTCGACTTTGAGCATTCATACCCAAGGACACCAATTACCATTTAAAAGAGAGGAGCGCTCTGTAGGCCACCTCCTTTCACAGTGTGTATCTAAGAGCTGCTGAGGAAGATCTTCTTTTAAGAGTTCTGGTTTTAGTCTTTACAGGTCTTAGAGAATTACTGTGCAAAGCCTTTTTTCATCCCTGTGAGGAGTCAGGCATACAGAGAACTCTCTCAAGCAAGAAAGTCAATCTTGCATACAGGTAATGGGTAAGAGAAATTCTTGCAGCTTCTTTCAAGGTCTATTTTTTTTTTCTTTTACTGTTTTAACCAATGACAGAAAGAAATCATGTCTGGCTCTCCATTTTGATTCAAAGACAGACATCTCTCCATGACAGAAGCACAAAGCAAACCTGCAGTAACATCCATCTTACCCCTTGATTATAAGCCTCCCGTGCTTTCTCTACCAGCTCTTTTTGTTCCTCAATTTGTCCTTTCATCATCCACAGTTTGGGGAAGTCCTCATAGTGCTTCAGGGCTTCCTCACAGAGCTCCTGGGCTGCAGCAATGTTCCCAAGCACCCATTCCAACTTCACAGATTTCATGAAGACCTGGGAACAAACCAGCAGCCATTGAAAAACCATTAATCTGCCAAAGCAGCAGGCTCCCACTTTCATACATTCATTAGAATGCTGTTGATTAGCTACAGTTTGAAGTAAAATAAAAATTAAAATATCAGAGTTAAATAATAGCGGGAACAGATAACAATGAGAAAGGTAAATCCAAATATTAAAAGGGTAAGGACAGTGTGATCAACACGTATCTCACCTATTTACATAATTATTAACATAAAGTTGGCATTTGCATTATGATAGAATGGTTTGGTTTGGAAAAATAATATTTGTATAAAGAGCACAGCTTTAACAGCACAACCAATTAACAAACCTGAGCCTCCTTCATCAGCACAATCTGATCTCCTCAGATCCAAGCTACGAAGACCACCATTTCTTACTTATGGTTTCAGGCTGTAACAGCTGTCCTGCTCATCACAAACTGCTACAAGTACATTTTCTGCCCCCCAAATCCTTCCTTCTGGCTACGCAGAGAAGTCACAGCTATGAGAAATACATTACAGACCAAAGGCTCTCTCCCTGCTCTTTGATCCCCATCCTCCCCATTCCCAAACTCCCCCCACTGTGACCTCGCAAGAGAGGCATCAAGGCTGAGAGCAGAGCTTCAGCCCCAGCTGCAGAAGCTCCTTGGCTCCGAGAGGAAGAGGACAGTTAAAAAGATGTAGGATGTAACAACAACTGAAGGGGAGGAACACAGGACAGAGATCAAACTAATCTTTCATTTACTTGGACTAGTTAAAATGCTTTTGTATGAAGAGCTGACAATCGACAGAGTTTATCATACCAGAGGTAACTGGAGATAAACACCGGAGTGCAACTTTAAACACCAAACCACCCCAGAGCTGTCTTTAGTACAAGCATAAGTGAGTCTTCTGTGAAAGTATTTTCTCTTTTTTCCAAGATGTGCTTTTATGCAACACAAACATTATACAAACAGCTGTAAACTGGGAATTTCCTGACTTTTGCCATTTGTATAAAAAACAAATTGAAACCCTTCACTTGATCCTAGCCTTTTTTTCCCATCGTGCCACGACTTTGTGTCGCAATTCGCTGGAGAAGCGCTGGGCAAAGCGGCCACATGCCCCAGAAGGCAATGGCAGGGAGCCATATGGTCAATCCCTAAGGCCGCAGAACTGAAGGAACTCGTCCTTCCGTCCCAAATCCCCCGTGGCCAAGAGGCCTGAGCCTCTCCACCCTCCCCATGTCCTTACCCTGGCCGTGGGGGCACTGCTGCGAGCCTTTGCCAGCAGCCTCCTCGCTCTTTCATACTCATTGTTCTCTGACTCGAGCTTGACGGCAGCCAGCCAGATCTCCTCACTGTTGGGGTTGGCCTGCAAGAACACAAAGTGACAGACAAATGCATACAGTGAATCAACAGCAGATTTAATCCTCCATTTGATCCAGATTAAAATTGAAATCAGAGCTTTGTCAATCCACAGTAGGATTTTTTTCAGGGCAAGCTCCTCCCAGTCTTCTTTGACCTTTGAAGTTTATAGAAATCCTCTAAAACAGATGGGCAACACAAAGATATATGCCAGTTTAGAAGTTGGATGCTTCTCAATTGTTGAAAAGCAGTAATGCTTGATCTTCTGAACTTCCAGTTTAAATACTGAAAACATCACAGGGTCTGCCACAATGAGACCCTCATTTTATTACCCTCAAGTAAAAAAAATGCAGCTTGAATTCCCCACTGAGGTTTGAGAAAACTCTACCAATAAAAGTCATTTCAGTGGCAACCATGTCAAGAACTTTTCAGCCTAGTAACAAAGAGGACTGAGAACAGATTAAGGAAGTATCTTTTACCTTTCATTTCAGGGCCCATCTTTTTTCTTTTTTTTTCCCCAATCATTTAGCTTTTAAACCTCATTCCCAGTGTTAGCACCGCTCTGCCTACCTTTGCTACAGGATCTAGCAGGCAATTCCCTTCATCAGTGAGTTTGATTCAAACCGTAAGTAATGCAGTGACCTCATTAGGGCAGACCACGGCCCCTTCCCTGAGGTGACACAAGACAACAGGATTCTGATCCATGACTGGGGTTGATGGGCGCCATTTTAGTAAAAGTGATGGTTTGCAAACTCATAGAATCACAGATTGGTTTGGGTTGGAAGGGACCTTAAAGATCCTCTCATCCCAATCCCATGGGTAGGGATGCCACACACCAGACCAGGTTGATCAGATGGCAGTCCAACGTGGCCTGCAACACTTCCAGGGATGGGGCAGCCACAACTTCTCTACACAATCTGTTCCAGCTCAGAATCTGGTGTAGAACTACTAAAAGAGTAGTACCACAGCCTTGCTTCCAGCTTGCTGTTGTTTTAAAGGAGAACTTTTTGCCACACAAAGCAACCAAAGAACAGCGGAAGTTTCCATCACTTTGAAAGGCAGCAGGAATCAGGTGCTGACAGAACAAGCCTGCTCTGTATTCTTTACCTGTCACACTTAACACCCTCTGACAAGTGTAACAGACCCACCTGGAAAGCCAAGGCCAAGATGCTTCTGGCTGCTGGCACATCTCCTGCCAGCCACTTGGATTTGGCTCCCATGAGCCACAGCACTTCTGCTTTGGGACAGTGAGCAACAGCTCTCTGCAAAAGAGCCTCCAAGGATTCTCTGAAGACAAGAAAGAGCAAGTTACAATCCCTCAAGGTACTGCCAAAGGCAAGCTCTCTCACACCATTTTCACTATCACTCAGTGTTATAAATATTGATGCAAAGTCCAACATTGTAAACCTCGATAAGTTGTTTCATAACAAGGAAAGGGTGGGGTCTTTTTTCACAAGAGTTCTGAAACCACCACTCCACAAACGGCTCATTGTTCAGACACCTTTGTTTGATAGCCTCTGTGGAAAGAGCCCTCACACAAACATCTCCTTTCCCTTGGAAAGAGTAATTTTGCTTAACATACCTTAGTAGAAACTGAGACAGGAAACTTTTCAGAATTATTAGATGAGGCTGGCTTGATCTTATGCAATTTTCTCTGGAAAACATACCTTTCAGGTAGAACATGGGGCTTAAAAGCCAGCCACTACTGGGAAACATGGGAAAACAACATCAAAAGCAAAGGTATAGTTGTTCCCAATAAAAAAAAATGCCTGAATGAGGCAGATCTCAGCATGTGCAGTCACTTCCACAACATAGCCTTGTTAGCTTTAATAAGGATGATTCCACATGTATAATGGCCTACTGCAGAGATTGTTTGCTTTATTCTAAGCTCTGGGCAGAAAGTTTCTGACATATAAAGCTTTATGAATAAACTTTAAAAGAGCCTGAGCTGTGATAGTGTAACACCAATCTTAATTCAGGATGTGAGACACATTCGGAGTGTTTAATCAGAAAATACCAGAGATGCTTGGACAAATTCAGCTATGAAGTAGTTTATCTATGAAAACTAAATAAAACACATTTTAGGTGATTTGTATCCCCATATTTTTCCAGAAATACCTTCTCAAAGACAATTATTCCTACCTTGTCTCTTCACAGCTATTTTTACCAAGTAATCCCTATTGCCAAAAACCATTTTATGACTTCATAAAACTTAAGGACGTTCTGAGCACAACAATAACAAAGAAGGTCAGACCTGCAAAAAATCGTCAGCGAGTTTTGACCAGCTGCACTAACTCTGCACTTGCACCACACCAGGGACCAACCTGTAGTTTTCCTTCCTCCCCAGCCTGTCAGCCTGTCACAGGGATGAACCCCTCCACGAAGGGATCATGCAGCACACGTACCTGGTTCCGTGGTTCTTTTCAAAGTAGGCTGCTCGCAGCCACACACTCTTCTTGCTCGGGAAGACTTGCAAGGCATAGGCATAAATGGCTCGGGCACACTCCAGAGCATTATGAGCAACACACTGAGGGAAAATAGATCAGGACTAAGTCAGCTTAGGGGAGCAGTGGAATCGAGAGCAAGCAGGAATTACACATGCACAATTCAACTCAGAACTCAGTAACTCAGTGTAATCCATGAACTGAGGCATTACTAGGGAACAGAACACTCACAATCAGCTTTTTAAAAGGAAGCAGGGAAGGAATTTCCAAGTATCCCTCTACAGAGCACAAGTATCCCTGGCCTTTCAGAGGGACTGACACTCACAGGCCAGCTTGAAACATTAGTAAGGCACTGGAAAGGCTCTCATGTTAGCACTTCATTTTGTTATTTCACAGGCAAAACCCTAAGCACCACAGCATGTGCCCCCCACTGTTCTGAGCCCAATTCAAGGCCAGTGAAGTTGGACATTTCTCATGCTGAAATATGATTTAGTTCTTAGCACATGTTCAAACTATTCCCCTGAAGCAAAGAAAGCCTGGTAAAACTTTTACCCGCTCCCTTGTCCGGTCTTACATTAACTCTTGAGCTACAATGGTTATGCCTTGAAACGCAACTCCCAGCTCCTTTACCCAGAACCCAGTCACACTCACAGAAAAAAATCCACACCAAACCAGCAGACAAGCTATCCCAATGTCAACTTTTTGCTTAGTAAATATTCAAATCTGGATAAAGCTCTATAACCAAATAACCTCCTGAGGCACAGACTGGCCAAAGGCAGACAGGAGGTGTGGGAATCACATCCACTTTGACCGACAAAGCCATTTTCCGGGCACCAGTTCAATTTCCTCTAATTCAAAAACACAAACCCACAACAAAAGAAACAAACCCAACAAAAAGCAGCATCACAGCTGGACATACACTGTCTGCATCTTCCATCCAGGTGTGTTTCCGATCTTCCTCCTCGATCCCAATCCCAATCACAGCTCTCATGATTGCCTGGCACGTGGCCACACTTCCAGCTTTATCACATTCCTCGGCATCCTAGAAACAAGAGGAAAGCCCTGCTCATTTTGAGAGCTCAGCACAAGAAGTTAAATTATGTAATGGCAACTCCTTATGCACAAACACAGAGACATTGGGAGTCACTGCCACAGCACAAACATCTCATTGCTCAAACACACCCTGAGTAGGAGCCTGTACCCACAAGGAAGGTGCTGGAGTTGTACACAGAATCATTCACAAGTTGGTTAAGAAATAGAGCACATCAACTAAATTGACTGAAAAGGAGTAATTGTGACAGCATGTGACATTTCCAGCCCCAAAAGTCTTTTCTTACAGCTCCACAATCCTGGGATGAGCCAAGCAGGGACCTGGCCAATAAAAAATGCAAAAATTTCACAAGAAGAACTGTAACATCCAAACTAACTAACCTTTTTTTCAGCTTTGAAATTACTAAGTCTCAATAAGGGCTAAACAATAACAAAATTTAAGAGTACCCCATCAACCAGCATAAAGTCAAAGATGCAAAGATTCTCTCACCAGAGCATGTATGGAAAAGTGGAGTTTCCTGACACACAAAGCTTTCAGACAGCCAAGCATGTCTTGCTTAAACTTGTTGAAAAGCCCTCTGATCAGATAACAGAAACGGAGCAGTTCTAGTACTGAAAAGGAACTCGAGAACACAATGATGCAGAGGCTGTGCTCGTGGGGTTTTTTAAAGAGAAGCTGAAATTAACCTTTAATTGTTTTACATCTAAAGAAAGTCAGAATTCTTTTAGATGTTAACAAGGATACACATTTAATATTAAATAATTCATTCATTATCAATGCTCTTAAGCAGTATAACAAGAAGATTTTGCTGCCTTGACCCACTGTAAATGACTTTAGTAGGAAACTGCTTTAAAGACTTATGATCAAACAAAGCACAGAACGTATTCAGGAGAAAAGAGGTGCAGTACAGGACTTACAGTATATTTCCTACATGCTGCAAATGCAGTATTTGTATTGATTTCTCATAACACCATTTGACAAAGACTTGTGGGGCAAACAAATACCTTACAAGCCAAAAGAGACATATGCAAAAGAACACATAAATCCTTCACTGAAGGCTTTAAGCCTCTATCCTACTTAAGGTAGCAGCTGCTTCAACTTGAATCTACTTACCTTCCAAGAGAGAGGCAAACCGGACATTTCTCAGCAAAACACATGTGACATCACAGCAGGGTATCACTCATGGACCTGACCCTACTCAGCTTTTTAGTCTCATTCCTTCTACCTTCACAGGGATCTCAATGGATAAGCCAAGTGCAAAATTGCTCTGCCCCACAACAGCCCCCATCAGCAGCCTTCAGAACAGAACCTGAAGAGTTCACCTGGCTCTTCAAGACTGAGCACATACCTGTATCCACTGCTCCCTGTTGATTTCCACACCATTAGCCCTAAGAGATGTGATGGCTCTGTCAATGATTTTCTCCACCATCTGGGTGTTTCCATTGGCTTCCTCCAGTTTGGCAGCAGTAATCCAGATGTGACGATCCGTCGGAATATTTTCCCGGGCTTTGTTAAGGACTTTACGAGCGTTCTCATATGTCTCCAGCCTTGCCAGCGCCAGCCACAGCTGCAGAGCAACAAAAGATGTATTTGAGATGAGAACAAGGAGATGACAAGGCTGCAGTATGGCAGTGTCAGCCCACAGAGATAAGCAGCTTCATGCTGCTTGCTACTGGTTGGCAACTGTTCTCAAGCACTGCAGGCAGGCTGTGGAATACCAATGGAGGAGAGGAGAAATAGGCTGCTACTGCCCTTGAAGCTCAGTCCTGATCATCTGCGGGTATCATCCCCATCTGCTGGGCTCTTACACTCCTATTTTCTGTTCACATCACCTCTCAAACAGCTGAATTGAACGCTTTGGTTTGGTGTTTCAGAAACAAGCAACTTTCAGACTCACCAGGTTAAACGTTCGCTTGTTTTCCCAACAGTCGAGGCACCACACATGGACAGGAACATGGCTCAGTGCCTACAGCAGGCACAGCTGTGCACTGCCATGACTAACCTAACAATTACACAGCAAAATGAGGCATGTAATGACCACCAGACAATTAACTCCAAAGAAAAAAGCACATTCCACTACTTATCACATCCTTCCCACTGTGGCATGAAGTGTGTGGGAGAAAATCTTGTGTGGGGAAACACTGCTCACCCTGCTTTTTGCCTGCAAAGCTCTACTGCCAGCCTGAAGTGGGGTGTAGGGGTTTTTTTATTTCACTTTTTTTTAAAAACTCACTTCAACACTGGTCGGACAGCACTCCACAGCCCGGCTCAGCATGATTCTGGCATCCTCAGGTTCCTCCAGCTCCACGGCTGCTTTCCACAAACGCACAGAGTTTGGAACATGCTCAAGGGCTAGAGACGCAAAACAATTATGTCAGTCATGATAAAGTAGAGATCTGTATTTTCTAAACATGTAATAAAGGATTTATCTCATTACAATGAAATGTCCTGAAAGATGGAAGGGAGGGAATTTACTTATACTGGGCTCTTGCTTCAACAATGAGAAATTAAAATCAGAAAATAAAACACTTAATCATTTTAACTGAAAACAGGTTTTGGAGAGCCAAGGGCTTTTTTGCTTCACAAGCTGTAATTACATCCTCCTCAGTAAAACACCTGGCTGAACAAAGCCTCCAGTCTCAGCAAATGAGCAGATGAGGATCTTCAAAACTGGGCAGCTTCATCATGCTGGGCCTGCCTTTATAGAAAAGAAGAATCTTCAACACTAACTAATAACACAACCTCATTCCTTAGATGTTGAAACTGTCCCCTCACAATGCAGTTTTCCTGTAAGCCTCTCCTGACAACTTAATGGACCCCAGCTTAACTTCCCAAAAAGCTGTTGTCCTGCTACGTAAAAATAAAACAGGGATGCATAAGAGCTTAAAGGTCTTGCTGATATTAAGCCATGAGTACACAGTGTGCTTCCAGCAATCCAATATGGACTCCATCTAATTAGGATTCTTCGAGGCTTCCTTAATCTCGTCCAAGAGTCAGCTACTGCTAGTAGGACTGCATTCTCTGCAGCCTGTTCTACATGCGCTGACTGAAACATTAAATGCTAAAAAACAACTTTCCTCAGCCCATCTCTTTAAGAGAGGCTGAGAAACCAAAGGGGTTTTTTAGCCTTTTGTCACTCCAACTTGCACCCCAGAGTGCTGGAATCAGCTGCATTGCAGCATTACTTCCACTGCTTCCATGATGACTGTACACAAATGTGCCTATAGTAACAGAGGACTGAGCACATCCCTCTTCAATAGTGAGCACAATCACAGGGACACAAAAATGAGTGGGAAAAGGCATCTAAACCTACTTTGGAACTAGCTGGGCTTCCAGGCAAGGCTGTTCCTTGAGGCATTGCTGCAAAGGCAGAGGCACAGTGCCGAGCCTCAACTCAGAGCACATCCCACCCCTACACAAACACAGATTTACAACAGGCATTATTAACCATTTGTCTCCAACCCTGCAGCTGCAGGAGATTTTCCTAAAGAATTTAAGTGAATAATGTCAGCCTCCAAGAGCTGAAAGCATCACTCTGCAGGACAGAACATGTTTTCATAAATACAGAATTCGATTTTTAGACCTCAAGCTGTATTTCAACCACTCAGCTTGCTGGGTCTTCAGTCAGACTGAGGCTTTAAAAACTCCAGAGGTTCTGCTGGATGGCAGTAATGCACACAGCCAACGGAGAGGAGAAACACATTATGAAAGGTCACACTTCAGTGACATTACCTAGCACGCAGGCTTTTTTATCTTGGGAGAAATAATGGGTTATGCTGCCGCTTAAGGCTCTGAGCTCCATATTACTGATGCTCCCTAGGAGCACTGTGAAGCTGTTAACAGGCAGAAACTGGCAAGAGAATGACAAATCCAGTTCCATTCCACCAACAGTTTTGTATCAAGAGATTAAGTAGGTGGTTCCAAAAACTGAATGTTTTTCTCTTCATAAATAGTGTTTGAAGCAAAGCTCAGTACTTAGTGGGTAAGGCACTGCTCTCTCACAAGACCCTCCCCTAGCCAAGCTGGACTCATAGAACTACTTCTGCTCCTCTTGAAGTGTTTTTCTGTTCAACATCTATGACTGTTCCTGAGAAGGACACACAGTGTCACAGGAGCAGCACTTCACACCATGTTGCACTGCTGAGCCAATGGAAATTATAAAAGCTACTGAATAGTTAATATCTGAACTCATACAACTTCAAATCCAGCAACTTTGAAGTGCCTTTCATCCACATGTAGTTAGAGCTCATTTCACTAGAGATCTGCAATTTTACATGCAAGAGGTAAGAGGCAGAAGGCAATTAATTCCTTTGAAGCTAAACCATTCAATACTGGTTTAGCTTCACAATGATTCAGTAAATGTATAAATCCAGACCCTTTTTCCTGTCTAGATTAAAGTCAGGAGATGTAACTAATACAATTCGGTAGTCATGAAGGAACTAATCCCTTGATACAGCCCAGCTACTTAAAGTAATCAAAGAATTAATATTATGAACCTGCGAGGAAGACCTGGGCTCAGGACAACACAACAAACTGCTGTTGAAGAGATCATTGCTTGGAAAAGGCAGTAATTCCATGGAGGAGGAAATCCAAGTGCAGTGCAATAGCAGATGTAAGGTTTCAGGTAAGCACCACAGAGCAATGCTGTGTGTCAAGGGCACAGAACTTTCTACAATAAAGCAAAGCCTGCAGCCCAACAGGCTCAGTGCTATGAGAACCATGAGGTCTCTAAAGCTCCTCCAGCAGCAGCCACTGTGGTCTCTAACAGGCTACACGCAAGAAGCAACAATCAATTCCAGTGTCTTTTCCAAAAGGTATCACAAGGTGACATCTGGAGCACCTTTTTATCCTTAGAACATCATTTCTTAATTGCTTTCATCTACTTATCTAATTGTGATTAAGCTGGAATTGGTTTCGGTAAGTGAAATATCATTTTGGAATTGTTCAGTAACAGCAGCTTTCTGCTAAAGGATGTTTTACAAACACTTCCAACACCTTTGCCCTTTGGCTCACCAGCAGCAAGTTCCATCATTAAGGCACACACAGACAACTGCAATTTCACCAAGGAAGAAAAAAAGCACCTAAACTTACAGCCACCTCTTGAACAACTTACAACATCATACAAACAGTGCAATGCTCAGCCTTCATCCCCTGAGCCCACAGGAGCTCTCACCTTTCCTAAGGACACGTTTCTTGGCACGGATGTCTGTCTCCAGCTCTGCTGCTCTGATATAGATCCGGACTGACTGTGGAAGGTGCCGGACAGCCTGGGCCACAACAGCCTTGGCTGTATCTCCAGGCTGAAGCCGAGCAGCTTCCAACCAAACATCTTCACTCTGTCAGGAAAAACAACCAACCTTTCTTTGCATCAAAACAAGAATATAAAATCAGAGCTTCTGGCTAAGCAGGTGCTTTGTAATACTGCAGACAGTGAAGCTGTATCAGACAGAGCCTGAATCAAGCTTAACAGAGATTTTGCTGCTCATTAACCACAACTTTTTTCTACTATCCTGCAAGGATCAGCAGGGAAGCAAAGTAATTCTGACCTTAGGGCACATCTCTGTTCCTTTCATGATGAGGTTTCGAGCCACCTGGAGTTTGCCAGTGACCTCCTCCAGTCGGGCTGATGCTATCCAGGCTGGTGGATGATGAGGATTGGTCTCTCTGACAGATTTCAGGAGCAAACGGGCTTTTTTGATATCACTAAAGGAGGAGGAAAAACACGAAGGAAAATTTTCAGCACACTAGGAAACAATTCTCCTGAGCCACTATGTATTCAGATACACAGTGACTGTGACCTCAAATTTTCCCATACTGGAAACGCAAATTACATTCTATCAAAGTAAGCTTACAAATACACACAAACATAGCAAGATCAGAATGAAAACCAGTTAAGCATTTAAGCAAGATTTTGGGGAATTACAGCTGGGCACTTGCAGCTGGAAGCTGATAAGCCCAAGCACTGATGTAAGTCAAGAATTAGCAGCAACATCTGCAATGTATCACTCTGATTTAAATGGAAATTCTTTACGAAATAAATGTCAAACTTCAGGCTAAAGAGGTTCTCAGAGGTCATCAATCAAGCCTAAATTAGCAGCACACAGGTACAATTAACCAGGTTATTTCCTGGCTGGCAGGCAGCCACACACTGCTATCACTCTGGCATGGAAATAGGGATGGAATGGAAACAATCCCCACAATTGATGCATCCAGGTCAGATGCTAACACCTCCACTGAAAGACTATATAAGATCTCATGTTAAAAGAATTCATCCTCAAAAACTCACCTGGCATTTCTTACAAATTAAATGCCAGCTGAAAGCACCCACTCAGACAGATTTCCATTTACACGTAGGATCAGTGCCACTGCTAAGAGGATAAATCTGTTAATCCTTCCTAAACTTACTTGATATCTCCTCCGTGTGTGGGAATCATGGAATTCAAGTCTGTCAAATATCCTTTCGGGTCCACTACAGTCTGGCCACTCACAGAGTCCGACACCTGGAAAAGCCAAGTCAGAGCTACTGAAATGACCACTCACAGCCCCCAAACACCTCAAAAGACACTGTGGCTGTACAAAAATCCTAAATATTCATCTGTTTCCAAAAGCAAGGAAGGAGGAAAACACAAAGCCTTGCTTATTAGCTTTTTTCCACTTCTAAAATACACAATTTTAATGTTAAAATCCAGACAAGAAGCAGCTTGGTGACAAGCAGTCACCCAAAGGTCCGGCAGCCCCTGCCAGCTAAAGACATTCTTTCTTAGTATAAACCAGATTTAGATGAGGAAAATCAATGAAAAAGAACAGAAGTCAAAAATTAGTATTTTTCAGCAGTTTGTCCTGCATCCCTACATAGGACAGAAGAGATGCTTCTCTTGGTAACACTATCTGTGCTGTTTGCCTCAAGTCCACCCCTGGTATAACCAGGCAGTCTGTTGTCCCATAATGACCAAGAATTCCAGGGATAAACTGGTATTTCTCAGGAAATTCTATTCATGTTGACGGCATGAGATTTGGGGAGGAGGAGTACAAAATTATTTCACAGCTCAGCTTTCTTGGGTGTTCTAACACGCAAGAGAATTTAACACTTGTCTAAAACCATGATTTAAACAGCAGCACAACATCAACCTCAGGTATACCTGTGACAGATCCTGCCTTCCCACACCCTTACCTGGCTTAGCCTCATATCCATCAAGGTGTTCCTGGCTTGGCCAATCTTCCTCATATCCAATTCACCTGTCCCAGGTGTCATCAAGCCTGGTGTCATTCCTCCTGGGTATGGAGTATTCAAACCCCCCGGATACGGAGTATTCAATCCACCAAATTGCTAAAATAAAAGAGAAATTAATTCCTAAAACCTCTTCAAGGTTTCAAGAATAATTCAGGCTATTGGCTGATTTGCACTTCCCCGGAAGCTGCAGGACATAGATGCCAAATCCCCACAGGTACTTCCGACATGGCTTCCCTGGATGACAAAACATTTCTCACACAGGATTTGCAGACTGTGGCCACAGAGCAAAAAGCTAAATTACTTATACTTAATTTTCATTAAACTGAAAGGCAAGTAATTTTAAATACAATTGCCCCAGGGCTGAGCAAACCATTAGGTGAAAGCAAACTTTATTTTCTGTTCCCTTTTTGCAAGATGTTGTTGTAGCAGCAATGGTTATGCTCACCAAAACTACCACCATCCTGCATTCAGCAAATAGGAGAAGAAACACTTTTTTCCATTTCTAACACAAGAATCAGGCTTCCTCTGCTTATCCCAATATTTTCTCTGGCAATGGCTGTGCATTGAAAGGCTCCAGCAAGCATAGGAGTTTAACATCCAGAACTCCTTTGGCAGATTCACAAAGCACACCAAGTTTCACAAAGCACACCGAGTTTTTCGGTCAAGTATCTTTTTCCCAAACCCCAGTTTAACACTCATCTCTAATTCAGTTTGGCCACAGCTTGCCCAGGTTAGCTGTGTACTCACTGTCTGGCGTGGGTCCACAGAAGTGTGATTCTCCCCTGACTGTAAATGCTTTGCAAAGAAGCTGTCGGGGACAGGAGTCAGCTTCTCATAGCGAGGATTCCTCTGCCTCTTGTTCCTGGCATCTCCAACCTCTGGAATACTCAGCCACTCCTCCTCAGTAACCTCTGCTAATTTCCGCTGTTCAAAGAGGAGTTGTCATCAGTATTTGCTGCAGAAATGCCTTTTTAAGTGCTCTAACTCCTTAATAGATTTATTGTCTTGAAAAAATTCAAGATCAATTAAACACTCAAGGGTCAGATTTTTTCCTAATCCAATGTACAAAAGAATTAGATGCATTTAATTAGAATTTGGTTTTAGTCCAGACTGAGATTCCAAATCGATTTTGTTATTAGATTCAGTGCTACAAACATTCAGATTAATCCTACTGCCTAGAGCATTGAGTGATTTATTACTAATCATTAGACAACATCTTAAACAATACATTTTATTTAAAAGATTTAGAGTCAGGAAATCCTGCTCAGCCACTCCTGCAATGCCAAAGAGTTATCAGTTTCCCTCAAAGACAGAAGTGTAGCACCTTCCATAAAGCACAAAACAAAAGTGACCAATATCAAAACTCACAGGAATTTCACTACCTTGTGTATCCACAAGAACAGTATTTATTCTTCCAAGAAAAGATAATTCTAATCTAGAGAATAACAAAGTACTTGTTTGCCAACACACAAAATCTGAGCAAAGAAACACACACACGAAAGTACACACAGCCACCTCCTATATCACATAAAAAGTCACATTTCAAACATTTTTTCCTTACTTTCAAGTCTGAGAACTGCTGCTGAATTTTGGGTCGTTCCATACGGTATTTTTCTATTTCCTCTTTTTCTCGTTGTTCCCTTAGGGAAAGGAATACTGAAGTTATGCTCAAGGTAAGACTTAGCAAGTCTTTGATTAAAGCGTTGACATAACAGAAAAATGCGTCTGATCAGAGTTAGGGCATAAAAAAGGCATTTTTCCCAAGTTTAGATTATCAACATAATGACAAGAGATCCTTTATAAAGTAAGATGATATTATAGTGTAAAAACAGACATCTCCAAGTGAACTTCAGTTCTTAACTGAATAGCCTATAATGAGTAGTGAGTTTAACAAGTAACTCACACCGTTTACAAGCATGAGATGACTTTTCTAACCCTTTCCAGTGCACTGTGCAACACGTGATGTGTCACAACCAGTGGCTCAGCATCTCCCCATACCATCTTAATGAACTACAGTAACTCTTAATTAACTACATTGAAGTTATTTAACCACATCCACTGTCCAAGCAAGTGGTGCAAAATACCTGTCATCCTCAATTAACCAGAAGACACCCCCTGCCAGTGCTGTGGCTTATCCTACCTCCTTTCTTTCCTGCGTTCATCCATCCTCTTATCCAAAGCCGCATAAATAGCATCTGCTTCCTCATCATCTTTTTCATAGGGGCCGCTTGAGAACAGGCTCCCAGCATAGCCATTGAACTGGAAATTTGGAGAGAGAGAAAGAAAAAGAGGAAAAAAAGGCAGATTAAAGCTCCTGTTACGTTCCTGCTGCAGCCAACAAACACCCAAAAATGCATTCACAGGCTGTTTCTGAAAACACTGCATCAGAATAACACATCCATAAATAAAAGCATCTTCCTTCTACCACCCCAAGTGTTTATTCTCCCACACCATTTGAAGCAAAACTGCCTCAAAATTGCTCCTTTCAAAATTGCTTCTCTCTCGAAACCATTTCTGTTCTGCAGTAAATGAGATCCCAGGGTAGAAAAGCCATTTTCTTCCATTAACCACTCTTTCTCTTTACACCAATGAAAGCAAACAGAAAGAATATCACAACATTCAACGAACCAATGTGGGATTTAAACAGGAGAGACTACACAGGCCACTTGAGGGCAAGTATGTCACAGAATCATTTAGGTTGGAAATGGCCTCTAAGACCATCAAGTCCACTCTTGTCAAAGCACACAAGCTTAGATTTCATTTGCGGAGAATAAAAAAAAATACATCCCCAGAAATACTTAAACTAGTTTTTATTTATGGATCTTTTCCCAAGACTCTCAGGGTTCTGAGCAGATAATTAAACCACAATCTGTGGAGCAAGGCCACAATAAAAATCTGTAAGCACCACGTGTGGACTAAGTGTGCACTAAGGTCATAAGAAATAAATAAAAAGGAAGTGCTGCCTGCAAACGACATGAAATTCTGTGTTTGAAGCCTCAGCTAAGAGCAGGGCTCATAGCAAGAGCAGGGAGCTCAGGGAATCTTGTTTGACCTGGGGAAAAATACCCACAGGATGATGAAAACCGCCTCACCTCATCATAGTTGGTGTCATTCAAATCCTCATCATCATCATCTGCTGTCTGGTTCTTCTTCATCTGGTCCCCCACAGTTCTCTTCCCGGGTGGAGCATGACGATCGTCCACAGGGTCATTGGCATCGCGGGCAGGGCCAATATCAGAACGGGTGGTGAAACCTGTGGCTCTGCAGGGATAAAACAGGGGCTGTTTAGCTCACTGCAATCCCAGCCTGTCACAGTTATTGCTCAGAACAGGCAGGAAAAATGCAATTGTTTTGGGAGAATGGCATCAGCCACTCCCCATGACGAGCATTCATAAAGCCCGTGGGGAAAAATGTCCTTAGAATCATGGAACGGTTTGGGTCGGAAGTGACCTCAAAGCTCTCCCCATTCCAACCCCCTGCCATCTTCCACTAGACCGGGTTGCTGCAATCCCCATCCAACCTGGCCCTGGACACTTCAGGGCTGGGACAGCCACAGCTGCTCTAGGCAACCTTTTACAGGGAGAACTTTCCCACAGACACTCAACCACCCAGCTCACTGCTCTGCCATCCATCCTGTGCGTGCCTTCACTTCTAAACTCTGTCTCTGGGGCTCTCAGCTGACCCTGCAGGCTGTGGGGCACGAGGGTGGGGCTGGGGTGACTGGGGTTTTGCTGAACCCCCACACTCACCTGGCAGCACCTCCTGGGGCACAGCCCGCAGAATCTCCCCAGGAAAGGGCACAAACGAGTCAGTGGGGGACGAACACAACTCACACCCACCAAAGGACACCCCAAAGGTCGTTCCAGCCGCCACCAAACCCTCCCAGTGCTCCCTGCACAAACGCCCCAGTTTGATCATCTTTCAGACGGTGCCACGCACAGTCACATAATCAGGAGGAACACAATTCCTTGCCGGTCTGAAGCACCCGGAACTCATCCCCGGGGCCTGGCTGCCTTTTAAACACAAACCCACCCAGCTAAAGAGCGAACGCGAACCATTAGGTAAGGACAACATTGAAAAGCCGCGCGGGGCCATCCCGAAGGAGCGGGGACTAGTGGGGCGGGGAGGTGGGGGCCCAGCCGGGCAGCGAGCGGGTCCGGGGGTGTCTCGGGGCCCGGCGGAGCGGGACGGCTGTAAGAGGTCCGGGGTGGGGGGGGCCAGGCCTGGCCTGGGCGGCGTCTCACCCGCGGCCCAGCCCCGGCACATAGCCCAGGGGCGCAGGCATGCCCAGGAACGGCTTCTTCTTCTTGTTCATGATGGCGGTGGCGGCGAGGCGAGACCGAAACGGAGCCGGAGCAAGGACCGGAGCAAAGCCGCGAGAGGCGGCCGGGAGAGCGACAGCGGCGGCGGCGGCGGAAGCGGCGGCTGGAGCAGGCGGGGCCGCCCGCGAGGGCAGAGCGGCACTTCCGCCCCCCCCTGAGAGCAGCGCGCTCCCTGGCGATGTGGAGGTCCTGAGGCGCGGCGAGGGTGCCGGGGATGATGAGGATGATGAGGATGGCGAAGGTGGGAATGAGGATGGGGGGGATGAAGGTGATGGGGATGATGGGGATGTTGAAGCTGTGATGTCATGGGATTTAACATTTACAGCCATTTTTTCTTTTTATTATTATTATTAGGAAACGAATAACTCCTAACGACGCTTGGAACATCCCAGGCGGTGAGCCGAGAGCAAAGCTCACACCCTGTGTTCAGCAGCTCCCAGACAGAATGGCGGGGAGGACAGGGACAAAAGAGCCAGGATCATCTCAGGAGGGCCTGGAGCTGTACAAAGCCCCGGCTCTGCTCGCCCAGAGAGAGCCCCTGTGCTCATCCGTCCTTCCCGGGGATGTCCCAGGAGCTCCTGCCTCAGTTTCCCCAGCCAGAGCCCTGGGCAGGTTTCTCTTGCCTATCCACACCCGGGGTCAGGATTGATCAGCTGCCACCTGTAAGGTCTCCAAGTGACCCTGACACCCTGTCCAGATGTGACAGAGAGCTGAAAGGTCCTTGTCCCTTGGGAGAGGCTCAGGGTCACAGAACACAAGGACAGTGGCAGTGAGGAGGCTGAGAAGGGGCTGGGCCTGTCTTGGGGACTGTCCCTATCCCCCAGCCCCCTCCCAGCACCAGCCCCCCCTGCCGCTGCCAGTCCCTGCCAGGTCTGGGAGCAGAACCCAGCTGCGGAGAAGATAAATAGCCCCATTTTGCATGCTAATGGCATCCCAGCCCCCAGCCGCTTCCCATCAATCTATTTTTGGGTTTTGCTGGAGAAAAAAAAATAAAAAATAAAACCCTTTTGCCAAACAGTTGGGGTGGCAGAGACGGAGGGAGGCTGCAGGATCCCAGCTGTCCTGTCCACCCTGGAGTGAGGACAGAGCCCACAGGAGCATCTTCAGCACCAGGAAGGGATGTGGGACCCCCTGGCTCCCCAGCCTGCCCCAGCAAGCCTGGACCCCTCTAAATACCCAGAGCTGCATCTGTGCTCCAGTGCATCTCATGTCATGGAGCACCAGTGGGTCCTCCCTGTGGGCTGGATGTGGTCAATTTGGGGGGGTTTGGAGGTAAATTGGGTTCCCACATCCTGACAGAGAATGAAGGACTAAGGAAAGCCCATCAGGAACTTCCCTGACCCATGGATGGATGGGAAGAGCAGGGACATGCCCAAGCTCTGCTGAGAGCCTGGAACCCGCAGGAATTTCACTTTTGGGAATACCTCCTGAAAAACAGAGCTGAGCTGAGGGACGACAGCACGGTGACCCCAGAATGGGGCTGGTGTTAGGGCTCTAAATCTTCTCTCTTTACAGAGCAGCTCTTACACAATGAGAAAACTCAGGATAATTTATAGGTTGAGTAAAATCAACCATGAATGAGTTTTAGTCATCTCTGGGCATGGCTCCCGTGTTTGGTATGTCCTGGTGAGTGCAGGGGACAGTACTGGCTGTGCATCCCACCAAGCCTGGGCACCAGAGGCACTGGGAGCTCTGGGCTGATCTTCCCATGGCCTTGGAGCGTGGCAGGGATGAGCTGCTCAGGTTTCAGCCCTCAGGCATCCTCTCCAGCCCAGCTCTATTTTCTGGGCACTCCAAGGGTTTCTCCTGGGGTTTCCCTTTGCTACCCAAGCCTGGCACGGGGCTGCTGCAGGAACATGGCCAAAAGCCCAACGGGGTAATTAATCAGCAATTAGTCTGATTGATGCAACTGGGGGGTGGTGGATGGGAAGCGAGATGGGGAGAAATCCCTGAGCTCCTGCTGGGATCGTCAGGATCAGGAGGTGGCCAGTCCCTGCGGTGGGAAGGAGTGGAGCATCTGCACTGTGCATTGCTCTGCCCTCCCTAAACACCCTAAAACACGGTGCGAAGCAGGAACAAAAGATGTTTTCTCCCTGGTGCAGCAAAATCTGAAGGGGTGAAATGGCAACAGCACCTGTTAAATGTGCAAATATGCTGCACCTTTACCTGCAGGGAACTGCTGCCGGGTCTGGATGTTAGCACAGGGCTTCTTACCACCTTCAACAGTCTTTTGAGGGATGGGGAATAAAACCCCTCTGGGATGGGACCACCCACAGCAGGTCACTCCTCTCTTCTGGATTAACAGAGTCATCCCACTTCTGGTTTGGGACTTCCCAAGCTCAGTTTGTGTGTGTCTGGCTGAGGAACGCGAGGTGAGAGGGGATGCTGGGCACATCGGCACAGCCGCGTACGGAATCACTCACAAAGGCTGGAAAGTGAAAAATAACCACTTGGATGAGGGCACAGACGAGCTCACCAAGGCAGATCCTGCCAGGCACTGGGATCAGGATCCAGCCCAAAGCCCAGCAAGGAGCAGCCCAGCCCACGGCTGGGTCACTGCGGCCCCTCGCTCACACAAAGCTGCCTCTGTGTCCCCGGGGAGAGCAGAGGCGGCAGCAGCTTCTCTCGGGACAACGGGAAAACAAACCCCGGGGCTCTCCCGAGGCTGGGAATTCATGTTTTTAAATATCACATAGCACTGCAAGAATGCATCCGCAGGGCAGGATCAGCGGCGAGGCTCATCCCAAACACTCTTTCCTGCTGCCTGCCTGTGGCGATAGGAGAAGGAAGAAATGGCTTTAAACTAAAAGAGGGGAGATTTAGGTTCACTATAGGGAAGACTTTTTTGCAGTGAGGGTGGTAAAACACTGGAACAGGTTGCCCAGAGAAGCTGTGGCTGACCCGTCCCTGGAAGTGTTCGAGGTCAGGCTGGACAGGGTTTGGAGCAAGCTGGGATAGTGGAAGGTGTCCCTGCCCATGGCAGGGGGAGGAATGAGATGGGACGGGCTTTAAAGGTTCATTCCAACCCAAACTGTTCCATCACTCAATGAAAATTCCTGTGACAAAGTACCTGCCTGCAACCCCCGAGCAGAAATCCAGCCTGTGTGCCAGTGCCAGGCACAGGGACAGGGCACCCCAAAGGTCCCAGGAGTACCCAGAGCAGTGTGAGCTCCTCGGCCAAGACCTGGGAGGTTAAAGAGCCCAAATTCAGCCACTGCAGCCCCACATTTGCACCCTCGGCCAGCATGGTACTTGCTGGGTGGTGGTGCCATTGCTTTGCGCTCCCAAATGGGATGATTACTTGGATTTCAGATGTGGAAGTGTGAGAGAAGACTGAAACAGGGCTTGTTTTTAATCCCTGTCATCTCAGCTCCTAAATTAACACTTTTGGAGCCTGTTCTCCCCTGATTATCACCCGATGCCATGGAATCCTCTGAAGACAGGATGTCCTACTTAACAAATCAACTCCATATTAGGTAAATATACATTCTGAAGTTTTAATTAGTCCCATGCTACAATACAGAGGAGCCCTGAGGACTCATCTGCAGCATCTGCTCCCCTCTGCACCCCAAGCCAAGCTCTGGTGTGCAGCGGGAATTTTGCCAGAGGCGGCGGCAGCAGGTGCCAAGATCCCACAGCAGCTGGGAGGGAGCGAGGTGCCTTTGAGAGTCTCCTCCAAAGCTGTTGGAGGTCTCAGTAGCAATTAGCAGAGATTTCTAAAGGGTCTTCAACGCAAGGCTCGCACCCTCAGCAATCCAGAGAGCGGAGCTGGCATCAGCCGCAGGTTTGCTGGGAAGAATCCCCACGTGGGAGAGAGCTCAAGGGCACGGTGTCTTGCCAGCAGAATGCTAATGATGCTGCCCAAATGGCATTCCTTAAAATTGTCTTTTCATCCAGGGATGTCCAAAGTCAAGAACTCTGGCAGACGGACTGATGTTTCCCAAGGTGATTTGGGCAGTTGGATGCCCAAGGGTGAGGAGGGTCCCTGTGCCAAGGGCAGAATGTCCATGGTCCTGCCCTCCAGGCCCCTGTTCCCAGTTCATGTCCAAGAGATGAGCCATCAGTAAAGTTGCTGCCTCTGGTCATCATTGCACCGGAGGACCAGGCTCGGGTTTGGGGGATTTTCACTCATCCCTGCCACCCAAAACAGTGCAAGCTCTGACTGTGGGCGAGGTAAGGAGTGAAGGTAAGGTGAAGGCAAAATTGAAGGTGAAGGTGATGATGAAAGTAAAGTGGTGATGAAGGTGGAGGCCTGCTAAGTCCCCCGAAACATCAGGTCTCCCATTTGCTTCCCAGTTCTGTTATTTCCCATCCCTTCTGCTCTCTCCATCTGCTCTGCTCTCCCATCCGTGGCTCCTTCCTAAAAACCAGTGCCACTTGCCCCTTCCGTTCCCCAGACCTCTCTTCTTCATTAAGGAGTGACACATTACAGCCATCTGACCTCTGCAGCACCAGGGGGACAGCACTTTGGGGGACACCAGTCAATCCATCTCACTGCCCCCCTGGGACCAGCACTCCTGAGAGAGGCAACCAAAGGTGGGAGCAGAGCACAGGGATGGACAGTTTGAACTCTGGCATTCCCTAACTTCTGATTTTGCAGCCTGGCAGTGTAAGCAACCAGCTCCCAGATCCCAGAGCAGCGTGCAGTGGCAATCAGAGCACGGCAAATCAATTCATGCCAGGCTGTACCTCGCAATGTAAATAATAAATCGGATTCAGTAGCAACTGAATGCAGCCCGGAGCCCTGAAATCGGGCTTGGAGAAAATAAGAACTTGAGGCTGTTAAGATGCGGCAGGGTGGTGTATGGTCATTAGCTGTGAGATGCTGGAAAACTCTGCTTGGATAATGGTTTTCATTTGTGCCCATTCTGGGTACTGGAATAACAAATACAGCGCTGGATGATGGCAATGCCTGACCTGGGGAGAACCGTGGTGAGGATGGCAGGATCCATCCTGCTCGAGCTCAGTTCCCTAATGGAGAGCAGATGGAGCTGGATGAATTATTCTGGCCCCAAAAAATTGCAGCACATGTAAAAATAAAACCCTGAAATTAATGGGAATTTCATCAGGTTTCAGTTGGGAGAGAAAAAGCCAGAGAGCAGCGTTCAGCTATTGCAGAGATGCAGCTGGACACGGGGCAGTCTCATTTCAGCACAGGGTGGGCTGAGCTACAGCAGGACCAGCAAAACCTCCTCACCCCATCAAATGAACACCTTCTCAAAATACATATATTTATGGTTTTTTATACCAAAAACAATTAAAATACTGTTTTTATATTTTTTACCCTTGCTGGGTATTGATTAGGAACCTGGCAGAGGTGGATTCTGCTGTCCCGCTGTGTCCTTGCGGAGTCACATCATGTGTGTCCTCTCATTGGATTAAGTTGTAAATTCACAATTTCACTTGGGGAAACAATATTAAAAAGGAAAAAACAGCCCTCTGTGCTGAGGGAAAGGAGGTGATCAGGCTCTCAAATAATTACAGGCTGCCTTGAAAATAACCGTGACGTGCCAAAATCCAATTAGAAATATATCTATATAAACCTCCGAATGGAAGAGCTTCCATAGTTTCCACCCCAGTTTGTGTTCCAGGGAGCGGCAAAAAGGTAGTGATGCCTCAGATGTCCTCTGCCAATAAATCATCAGCCTTGGGAAGGTGCAAATGTCACTCTGTGAGTGGCAGGAGGGTCACCTGCCCGGCCAGGGGCCAGAGGACAGCACAGGTACCTCCTGGGCTCTCTAAGCCAGAGCTCCGATGTGACCTGCAGCACCCCCGCCCTGCAGCACTGAGCTTTGCTTCTTTTATTATCAGCATGAAAATAAATTCTTTTCATGGAAAGATTTTCATAACACTAAATATTTCCATGCCTGGTTGAGATAAGCACCATCCATCAGCCCACACCAGGCAGGAGGCTTCAGCACGAAGCTGTTTTCGATTCTATCTCCCTGCAAGTGCCTCAACAAATTCATTTTGACGTCTTTGCACATAAAAAATCAGGGGGGATTTGGGAAAACCCTTCTGTGGCGTTCAGCCTGGGAGTGTCTCTTGGGGGTGTGGTGAGGAGGGGTCCCCAACACCCACCTGCATTCACAGCCCCCAGGCCTGTGGTTGAATACCATGGAGGGCTTTGTGGAGGTGACATCCAACAGTGCAGGGTGTCCCAAGGCTACCGAGACCACGTGCCTGGCCGCTTGATGGATGTGTGATTCTGGTTCCCCCCCTCGCTGGGTGCTCCCTTTTCCTGCTGACAAGCGGTTTTCATTAACGAGCAGACAAGCAAAGCACCAGAGAAATTAGCCACTTTTCTCTTTGGACAAATAACTTCCGTCTGAAGGCTTTTCATCTCCTCCCTCTCATCCTCGCGGGGCGCGGCGGGAGGAAAGCTGATGTTTAATTACTTCCTTTATTCTCTGAAAAACGAACGTGCTGAATCATCCCAGCCTCGCACCCTCTCCAGAGCCTGGCGCTGGGAAGGGATGGGACCCGCAGGAGCACTGGTGCTCTGTCTACCCAAATCCATGTGCATGTGGAGGGGAAGCCTATGGGTCTGGGGCTCACTGGAGCCACTGTCCCCAGCTTGTCCCCTTCCCACCCCATCAATGCCTTGGGACAAAGAGCCCTGGCTTGTGCTTTGAGCTTCCCAAGATGTGTCTGGGATTAGGGCTTTCCCTCCCTGCTATTTAACTCCTGTTTAACTGTGGAAACTCCTCAATCAGACGTTAGAAGACTCAAAGTCAGACCAAAACCCAAGGCAGAGTTGCTGGGGCTGCTTAAAAGGTGCTCCACCATGGGAGGGATTGAGAGGTAACCCCAGAGTGATGCTGCATGCTGTAAAGCCAAAGATGGCAGGAGCATGGAGCAGGTGTGGCAATGGATGGGACCACACCAGCTGCCCAACCCTCCCCACGCAGCCCCGGGCTCAAGGATTTTCTGAAAACACTTTGGAATTTCAGATGGATGAGCACTCTGAACTTCCCCAGACACCCAAACCCCACCACAGTATCCCCCGGCCATTGGGATGCTGGGCTGGCACCAGGCTCATTTGCAGATGAGCAGGAAACAAATTCCATCCCCTGGACACATGAAACCTTTCCTGGAGAAGTGCACTTACTACCAGAAAAATCACAGAGAGCAAAAGCAGGGAACAGCGCAGCACTTATTTTTAATAACAGCTTGGTGTAATCTGCACACATTTCTCAAGCGACATCAGCCTTTTCCTGCCAAGGCCGCTCTTTAACCATATTTCTCTTGGAAAATTTCTGCCATGGCTCAAAAGCTCAGTGTGTAGACAAAGACTGAGGGAAAAATAGGAAAGTCAAAGGGATGGGGAACACGTTCTTTCTTTATCTGCCTGCAACGAGCAGCATTGCCCTGCCCGCTCTCTCAAAGCAGGAGGAGGAATGGCAGTTCCCCCCAGGAATTCTCAGGGGATCTTTTAGTGGTAGACTCTTTGCAGACTACACACAGGGTTTGTGGCCTGATGTCCCCACTACGTGCACGGTTTGTGACTCGATGTCCCCGCTCCCTGCCTGGCAGCATGGTTGGCTCGCTGAATGTGTCAGCCCTGGCCAGTTCCCAGCGCAGAGCTGAGCCAGCATCCAGCCTTGTCAGGGGCTTGAGCCTCATCCAGAGCAGCTCCTGATTGAGCATCCGAAATTTTGGAAAGCTCCTATTGATTTGGGGAGCTGAATTTAGTTTTGGCAAGTGCTTCGCTCACACACACAGCTGCACAGCCCAGATCCAAGAGGGTTTTATGCCGTAGCTATACAAGGTCGATGAACAGCCACACAAACCCGGCAGGAGGCTGTGCAAGGTCATTGCCACCTGCTGCACCTTCCCAGCCCACAGGGCAGTGATCATCACACAGTGTGCTTAAGCTGAGTGTTCTTCCTCTTAAAACAAGGGTGAGGTGCTGCCCTGTGCTGCTGTGGGTCTGTTACAGGGAACCCTTGCAAAGGTGGCAGCACAGGCATCTGCTTGTCCTTGTCCTGGGCGCCTGGAGGTGTCCCCAGCCCTGTCCCAGCCTGGTGCAGGATGACCACAGGGTGCACAGTCAGACCCCAGTCCCTCAGTGACTGCAGGGGCTGGCGGTGACTGTCCCTAGCTGGGTGTCAGGTGTGACAGCTGAAGGCAGGCACCTTCAAAAATACCTGTGGGGTTGTCACCCCGGAGAGTGATGGGTGCTGGTGACACCGTTCTGCACCAGTGAGGTTTGGTGGGTGCCCACTCATGCTGAAACCACCCACCAGAGCCCATGCAGCACCCACGGGGGTGAGCACCCTTCTCCGCCTGCCCCCCTGTCACCCATCCAGGGAGCTGCAGGTCTGGGGGAGAAGAGACATTTGGGGAGGAGTGAGCAACCAGGTGTTTTCCTCTCTGTGCCCACTGCAAAAACCTGTCCATGGTGCCCTCCGCGCCCTGGTGTCCCTAAGGACCTGTTCCCCAGATGGAGAGCGATAGCGGGGATGATGCCCCGGGCAGGGATCGGGGGAGGATGCCCGCAGCCCCGGCGGGTGTCGGGGGATGCTCGGGGATCCTCGGGGCGGGCAGCAGCGCGGGGCCGGCGGCGGGCGGAGCCCCCGGGGGTGGCGGATGGCGGCGCCGCCCCCGG
>VZRL01003091.1:1732729-1752029 GCA_013397895.1 Origma solitaria
CGGGGGGCGCGGGGCTCCGTCCCCGCCCGAGCGCGGCGCCGCTGCCGGAGGATGAGCTGCGGCCGGCCCAAGGACATGGAAGGTACCGGGCGCGGGCGGGGGGGCTCAGGTGCGCGGCGGGACGCGCTTCCCCAGCCGCGAACGCGGCGGGCACGGACCTGGGGATCCACTCCATCTCGGGGGGCTGCCCTCCATCTCTTCCCGATGCTGCCCCCTCCATCCGGGGGTTCTGACCGTTCTCCATCCCCCGGTGCTGCCCCCTCCATGCCGGGGGGCTGTTCGTCACCCCTCCCCCGGTGCTCCCCCCTTCATCCCGGGGGTCTGCCTGCCCTCGAACCCCAGTGCTGTCCTTTCCATCCCGGGAGTCAGTCCCTCCACATCCCCCTTCGCTCCCCCATTCCGGGGAGGGTCTATCCCCATACACTACCCCGGTATTGTAGTGTATCAATGAAATGGGCTGGAAAAAATTGGCTAGAGTGAAGGGATGCAGGTGTGAGGGCAGGGCAGGCAGGCCTGGGGGTGCTGGAGCAGGGCAGCACCCCTGGGAAGAGCACGTCAAGGTGGAAGGGGGCTCACTGCAGGCAGGGGTGTCCGTGCCTGTGGGTTCCCACCTCTGCCTCCTGCCAGGAGAGCCTGCCCTGCCCAGAGCCACCTGGACTCCTGTCCACTGCCCTCACCCCACACTCTCACTCGGTCCAACCCTACAGAAATCCTCTGTCACGGGGAGCTCAGGGATCTCCTGGAAGTACCCACAGGGGTCTCAGGAGCACAGATATCCCAAAGGCATGCCCATTGCCCCCCACTGTGCCCACTCCCTTAGTGCGTGCCCACGGCACCCATCGTGCTGCACAGGGAGGATGCAAAGGACATCTCCCTTTTGTTCCCTTCCTCCTCTGTCCTCGGGAGGCACCAGCAGTGGGCAGCCACCAGCCTGAGCTCCATCCCTGCGCAGGGCTCCCATCTCATCTCTGCAAGCTGGGAATTCAGAGGGAAGCACTGGGGTGACAGCTCATCACATCCAGGGCCTGGGCCAAGTACACCCCAGGAGAGGCTGGAGGGGGTGTCAGTCCTCTTTGAGTCTGGTTTCATCTTCCTCAGGGCCAGCAGGTCTTAGGGAATAGCTCAGGGCAGGACCTGGTCCATCCTATAGGCACAGCTTCAAAGATGGGACATGTTGCGGGATCCCAGAGAGCATCACTGGAATGATCATCCCCAGGGGCTCCACCAGCACAAGCAGCACCTCTGCCCTGCACCAGGGTGAAGCCACATGGAAGGGACAGGGGACCAGGGCAATGGTAATGCCAGCTAAGCTCATGGCTCGTGCAGATGCCACTAAAAGCAAGATGAGTTATTCACAAAGCTGTTCCCTGAACTGAGCAAATTCCCTGTCCTGGGAGTCCTCAGAGACTTCTGTCCCCATCCACCCTTCACCTGCCTGCAGGAACGCCAGAGAGATGACCAGTTCCCCGAATCCACCTCCAGCTATGAGCAAATCCCTCGCTGTATTTGGTGCTCAGTGTCTCTTTCCCTCCCACATTCTGTGTGATGACCCACCCTTAAGGGTCATCACACACGGGCAGCCAGGCAAACCAGCAAAGTGATTTCATTCCTTGTGTAGCTTGTTTCAAGCTTCTCCCATTAATCCTAGGAAGCCTGTCTGACCCCGGGAAGCCTGACTGCCCCCGCTGCAGCTGCCTGCTGACAAGTCCCCATCTGGAGGGCAGCTCTGTGGGACAACCACACATGCGATGGCATCAAAGACACAGGGATGTTCCTGAGGCCATGCTGAGAAGTGGTGGCAGATGACAGAGCAGGAGTCAGGCAGTCTTTGCCTGTCCAGACATTTGGCTTCCCTCACTGTGCCCCTGCCTGCTCCTCCTGCAGCTTGGCTGCCTGCTACCGTGTCCCCCTGGCAGGTCCTGGTCACCTGCGAGCAGGAAGCGTCCGTCGAAAGTCACCTGGCAGCAGTTTGCTGCTAGTGATCAGCCTGTGCCCACCTCGGTTCCCACAGGGAAATGCTTTTGTCGGGGAATGCTGCCACATCCTGCCCCGAGGTGCCCATCCCCGCGAGGCTTCCCAGCCCTCTCCCAACAGCAGCAGCTGCTGCTCTGAGCCTCTCCGGCGCTCACGTTTCACCAGCCATAAAAGTGTCTGGAGAGGGAATGGGAGCGGGAGCAGCGTTGTGCCTGGTGAGGGGAGGGAGCGGTGTCTGTCCCTGCCACTGCTGCAGACCCTGTCCGACGGCTGCTCATCTCCCTGCGGTGACCCGGACCTGGCCTCCCCTTCCTGCATGGCTGGAGACGTGCCCAAAATGGATCAAAGAGCCATGGAAACAAGCCGGCGGCGATTCCCCGGCGGCAAGCAGGCAGTGGGATGTCAGTCACACGGGGCAGGCAGAGGGGGCACAGGGACCCTGGACCAGCTTGCAGGGACTTGGAACAGTGGGGTCACAGTGGCTGTTTGGGGACCTGAGCTGAGCTCTCCCCTCCCCACTCCAGCTCGAGCTCAGCCAGCCTGGAGGTTCCTGCATTCCCATTTCAGGATTCAGCACAGCCTTTGCTCTCCAACCTGTGCTGCCTCTGTGGGGACCCCACTTCTGCCCAGACCCCAACATGACCATAACCATGATGGCTTTGGCCAGGAGCAGGTGTAGCCCGCACTGAGCCCTGCAGCCTCTTCCCGTGAAGGTTGTTCATCATCACGCTCCTTCCTTGCTTTTCCTCCTGCATCCCGAACGCCCTAAGCCAGAGCTGACCCTGGTGCTGCCACACTCGTGCCATGGCTCCGCTCGGCCCCAGGGCACTTTGGTGCCCGGTGGGTCCAGTGTCCCTTGCAGCAGCCCCCTAAGGCTTCCTGTCCATCCCAGTGCCAGCTGGCCTTGCCGGGGGATTAGGCGGGAGCACGAGAGGAAAGCACCGAGCATCTCTCCGGGTCAAACGCCCACGGGGCAGTGGGGAGGGGGTGTAATTCACCCCCCTCTCCGTGCGAGACTGGCCCTGGGCTGCCCGGAGCTGGGATGAGCGTGCAGCCGGTGCTCAGAGGCAGTGGGAGGGAGGCGTTCGGAGGAATCAGTCAGGTGTGGACGAGGTATGAGGGGAGGCAGGGATGGAGCCGCACTCGTGACAGCGGTGCCGAGCGCTCACGCGCATCCCTCCTCCCGCCGAGATGCAGCAGGGCCGGCCATCCCTCTGCTGCGTCTCCACCATCCGCAGCTCGCAGGGACCACCCGAGCCAGGTGAGGGGTGTCCGGGGCATGGCCGGGGGGCTGTGGGGCCAGCAGGCCTGCGGGGAGATACTGCATGTGCATTCCTGGCCGGAGGGCACAGCCTCCGGCTTAGCAGAGAGGGGCAGAGGGGATGGAGGGTGGCTGGGTGCTCCTGGGGATGCTGTGGCTGCTCCCTGTGCAGGGCACGGGAAGGAGAGCCCGTGCTGGATGTCGCCCCCATGTCCCTGTGTGGAGCCAGCCCGGAGCTGTCCTTCCATAGGGCTCCTCTGTCCCTATCCTTTCCTTGCTCCAGAATGCTCCCACATGTCCCCATTCTTTGCTTTTCCTCCTGTATCCCAAATGCCCCGAGCCACCTGACCCCAGTGCTGACCAGCTATCAGACAGGTCCTCTGCCTCAGTTTCCCCACAGCAATGCTTCCCATTAGGTGTGTTTGAGGAACAACACTGTGTGATGTGGTCTGGGTGTCCTGGGATATATGGACAACCCTTTCCTGTTTTATTTTGACTTTTTATTGGCCTCTTGCGTGAAGGTGTGCTTGCACACTCTCTTTGAAACCTCTTCCCTCTTAAAACCCAGTAATTAGGAAAATGAGCTGCCTCAAGGTTTCCCCAGCCCTCCTGCTCTCCCAGGGTGGTTTATCCTGGAAGTGATACCTTTTGGGTGCTGCTCTGCTCTTGGAGGTGGTTCATGACTTGCCTGGCTCTCCAGGGTGGGAGCAGGTGAGCTGGGGGATGCTCTGGTCTTTGCTTCCGCAGATCAGAGCTGCTTATGTCAAGCCGTCTGGCTTTTATCCGGAGCAGACAGAGCGTGAGCCCCTAATACCCACTCACCCTCCTCCCACAGCAGCCGGGTCCCTTCAGCCCCCCTCAAAGGAAAGCTTTGCAACCTCATTGCAGCCCCAACGCCCCCAGCTTGTTAAAACGCAAGGAATTGGACTTCAATGATCTTTGTGGGTCCCTTCCAATTCAGGATATTCTATGAATAAGGGACAAAAAGCACTTGTTGTGGGTAAATGTCTCTCTGTGGTCATTATTGAAGGGCGAGTGCTCGGCCATCGCTGGGGTGCACAGTAGCTGTCCCCAGACACCCATGGTCTGTGCTGGGGCACCAGCCCTTCCCCACCAGGCTGCCCGGGGGGGTTCCTCTGCTCCCCTTCCCTCGGCGGTGGCAGTTTGCTGTCAGCCTGCTCCATGGAAAGCAGCTTCCCTTGGCCCTGTCCCGGTGCCTGTCCTGGCAGGGTGGCAGTGACGAACAGGAGGTTCTCACCACGTGTTGGGGATCAGCTGCGGGTCCCGAGTCTGCTCGGCTGGCGGGTGTCAAAACAAACGTCGCTCGTGAGGGGTTTGTGTGGGGAAACATCTTGTCGGGTGCCTGCTGGATCCTGGCGCCAGCTGGCAGTTCCTGGGCTGGTGGATTTTCTTCCTGGCAATGGGAAAGGAAGGCGGGAACGGGGAGATTTTTGAGGGGGGGAACCACAGCCTGAGTTCAGCAGGTACTGCGGGGTAGAAAAGGAATTTTTGCTCACCCAAGCATGGGGTGGATGGGCACCATGGCCGTCTCTCACCCCCCTTCCCTCTGCAGCTGCCGCTGCCGCCACCGCTCACTTCAGCTTCTGCCGCAGCCTCCTGGAGCACACGGTGTCGGCCGAAAACCTCACCTACCGCCTGCAGCGGAACCCGGGCAGCAGCCTCACCTGGCACGACGGCCGCAGCCAGCGCCCCGACGGCGGCCGCACCGTCAAACTCCTGCGGCAGCCGGGCACCGAAGGCTCGCAGGTACCACGGGCCCCACCCCGGGCATGCCAAGGGGAGCGCGGCCCCTTGTGTCTGCCAAACCATGGACAGCCAGCAGGAGCATCTCCTCTTTCTGTGCAGGATCGGGCCTTCAGATCCTGTTTGCTGAAAGCCCTAGTGGTTATTGGGCATTTAATTATAGTAATATATATAAGCATAATAGTTTAAGTGTTATCATCAGGCTGCAGGCTGTGCTGGGGTGAACTCTCTGTGTCACCTCGTCTCTGTGCATCACCTGCCCTCCCACCTGGAGCTGGGACTTAATACAATTTTGCAGTAAGTGTGCCAGGACCAAACTCCTTATAATGCCTTAAAATCCCTGAGCACTTGGGTGTGTCTCTTAGCCAGGTTTGGGGCCATTGTTTTCCTAAAATTTAGAACCTTTTTGTACTAAGGAGGCTGTGAGCCAAATGTTTCCATCCATTCACTGCTGCACAGCCGCAGGAAGGAACATCATCACTGCAGGTGGCTCCTGGTGCTTCGCAGCCCCTCCTTAACACCCTAGGAGTCAGGTTCAGAGGTGGCACATCCAGACAGCAAATGCTGGAAAGAAAACAGGGGAAATCCGACTGCCTGGCTTCCAGCTGCCAACATGGAGATGCTTTTGTATCACCAGAGCCTGTCTGGTTTGGCTTCCGAAGGGAGTAGGAACCCCACAGGGATGGGTATGGTTGTGATGCTCTCAGGAGCAGCAGCTCCAGGGGAGACAACGTCCCATGTGCTGGTGGCACTGTCCCATCACCTCCAGGTGGCTCCTGCATGGGGACATGCCAGCCACTCTCCAGCTGCCAGCTGTGCTCGTCACGGCTCTCCCTCCTCCACCTCTATGTGCTGCCCAGAAGGATTTAGTGAAAGGTTCTTAATTTGCCGTAAGCAAAGAAAAATGCCCGAGCGAAGGGAGGTGACGCAAGTTGCTCCTTAGAGTTCCCAGGGATGGCTCCCACCCCCTGGTTCCCTCAGCCACCTCCTGCCTTCCTGCCAGAGCAGCCTCCCAGCCTTCCTGCCTGCTCTCCTCCACACCGGCGCTCGATATTCACGGCTGAGAGTTTATCAGAGAGACAGCGCGGCTCAGCCGGCTGGAAAACGAACCCATGATCCCTTACACCTCCCCTGCCCTCTGGGGAGCGCAGGGGCTCACTTGGGGACCCTCCATGGGGACAAGGGAACGCATGCCAAGCAGGCAGCGCAGGGTTTAGGGATGCTGGGGTGGTCCCCGGTGCAGGGCTGTGTCTGATGAGCGATGTGCGTGCAGCCGTGTGCGTGCCCAGGGAAATTGCCAGTTGTTTGTCACCTCTTCCCCCGTGCCTCGGAGGGTTAGTTGGCTAATAGCTGTGGGAAGCTCGCGGGAAGCTCCCGGGAAGCTGGTTGTTATTCCCCCCAGCCCCTCCGCTTCTCATCATCACTCGTTAGTGAATCCAGAGCAAATCGCTGCCGCCTCCTCCACCTCCTCCTCCTCCTCCTCCTCCTCCCCACGGCACACTCTCCGGCGCGCTCAGCCGAGTGTGAAGGAGCCGCGCAGCCCGCGTGGGCTGGGGCTGCTCCTGCAGGCAGGAGGCTCCCGGGGTGCGTCTGGTGGAGCCGGGCAGCTGCCGGAATCTCCCCCAAAGGTGAGGGCTTGGTTTGGAAACTGCAGCATGTGCATTGTCTGACGGGTTTTCCACCTGCTGTGGAGACGGACTCCTTAGTTGTTAATGTACAGACTCCCAACTTCGCCTTCTTCCCTCTTGCTTGAATGTTCCCAGCGAGGTCTGCTTGAGGAAAAGTTCCTTTCCAAGCTCAAACGATCCCCTGAGCACAGGCAGCAGCCCCACCAGGCTGGCCGGGCTCCATGGCAATGCCTGGCATGGGGCAGGGAACACATCCCAGCCCCTGCTGCCCTCCACTGCCTCCTCTGCAGCATCTCTCAGGAACATGTCATTAGTTTCAGTAACTGCGGGATGTCTGGAGTCCCTCGTACACTAATTATCCCTGCTCCTCTATTAGACATGCTTAATTAGCCAGCACTCACACACAGAGGTCGATGTTGGCACACCGCGGGCCACACGCTGTTGACCTTTCCCGTGCTGATGTGTCCTGCATCAACTGCTAATCCTGCCCTGTCCCTGCCGTGTCCTAGGCACAGGTGAGCCCTGGCACTCCAGTCCCCTTGTGTTGTGGGAAGCAGGGACCCCTTTTCCACCCCAGCTTGCCTGTGATCCAGCCCAGGACAGTCCCAGCAGCTTGGACACAAGTGGATGCTTTGGAGCGGCGATGTTTGCTGGTGCTGCTCGAGGATGAAATCTCAGCATCACCAGCAGTGCAGAGCTCACCAATCTCCCCTAAAACCAGGGAAAGGGAGATTCCTGCATCCTCCAGCCCCATTTCCCAGCCAGCTTGGAGCATTCCCTAGGAGAAGCAGGCTTGCTCCTCTGCACAGTTACAGCTCGAGATGTTTGATTTGCTCCGTAAGAGATAAATCCAGGCTGCAACAACATTGTGAGGCCAGAGTAGCTGTGATGGGGGAGAGGAAACAGAGCTGCCAAGTGGCTCAGAGTGAGACTGGGTTGCTCAGAGTAAGACTGGCCACTGTAACAGATAGAGGGAGGGAAGGTGGGATGGAGGGGTGCTGTCGGACAAGCCCCCTCTCCCTGTGGGCATAACTTGGTGTGGTGCATGGCATAGTTCAGCAGGTCGTGGAGGGTGGCCTGAGCATGCTGGGCTGCTGGGACTGTGACCCTGCTTTATCCTGGGTGTCTCTGGGCATGGCAGCACCCCAAGGATGGTTTGTGAGATTCAGAGGTGGCCTTAGGCACCTGCAAGGCTGCAGGACCTCATTGTCAGCTCAGGGTTGAATGGGGTTGAGATGGAAAGAAAGGGAGATTCCTTCCTGCTCCAGGGCACCAGCTGGCTGCTGGCTGCTTTCCTGGGGACTTCTGGTGGGGATAAATTTGCACCAGTACCAACATCTGGTGGGGGTGGCTTTGCAACAGTTTCTTCTGTCCTCTAGGACCTCACTGGCTTTTTCTCCTCGCAGGGTTGAATCCCACTAATGCCCTTCCCTCCCACTCCCCTCAGGTCCGTGGCTGTGACCACTATGGCATCTACCACACCAGCCCCACGCTGGGCAGCCTGGTCAAGCCAGTGGTGCTCTGGACACAGCAGGATGTGTGCAAATGGCTGAAGAAGCACTGCCCACACAACTATCTCATCTACGTCGAGGCTTTCTCCCACCACGCCATCACAGGTAGTGTCCTCCAGTTCACTGCCGGCCTAATTGCCATTAGCACATGCTCCTGGGAAAGGCTGTTTGGGGGTTTGTGGTTCAGAAGATGGACATGCTCCCCATTTCTGCCCCCTCTCCCCATGAGTTGCAGCTGGGGTGAGAGCAAGGGACACAGCAACACTGACCCAGGCTGCGCAGGGGGCATCTCTCACCAGGGCAAGCTCCAGAAGAGGTTGAAGGTTGTTTGAAATGATAAGTTGATTTATAAGATGGGGAAGAGTCTTCTCTTCACCTAGATTAATATGATAATAATATTTTTATGGCTTTTTAAATACTGAAAATTTTTGCAGAAGAGAAAAATCTCTTCTCAGTCAAAATCCAAGTTGCAAAGGTCTTTGTCCAGGTCTGAATCCAACTCCCAACCAAGTCCTTTGAGGAGACTCACCTCTAGGACCTGTTCCCTCCCCTTTGCTCCCTGTGGCTGTGGCTTTGACCTCTGTGTAAGAGCATCATTTCAGCTCACCTTTAATATGTGCAAGACCAGACTAAGCTCTGTCAGGACCAGGGGACAGCAGCAGGGAAGGGAGGGCAGGAGCTGCCCCGGGGGATGCAATACCCTAATGCAAGAGCTCAGCCAGCCCTTGCTCAGGCAACAAAGGCAGCATTAGCAAGTGTACGCTGGGAAGCAAGGACAAAAGCTGGTTTAAAATCCCTTGTCTAATAGCCCCAGACTGGAGAAAGTGGCTCAGCAGGGACCGGAGCGCTAATGCGTTGTGATGGGCACCCCCATTCCCCCGGGACGCCCAGCCCGCATGGGGACCCTGCGCTCGGAAAATATCTCCTCATGTGGGAGGTGGAGCGGAGAAATGGAAAGCTGCTGCCCGCGGGGATGGGTTACATGATTGCGGTGCCGGTACCTGTCAGAGGCTGGGGACATGAGCTGCCACCCGGCGCTCTCTGAAAGTGAGGTCACGAACCAGAATGGTTTGGGTTGGAAGGAACCTTAAACCCCATTTCATTCCACCCTCCTGCCATGGGCAGGGACATCTGTTAGGCCAGGTTTCTCTATGCCCTGTCCAGCCTGATCTCGAACACTTCCAGGGATGGGGCAGCCACAGCTTCTCTGGGAAACCTGTGCCAGGGCCTCACCACCTTCACAAGGAAGAATTTGTTCCCAACATCCAGTTTAACCCTATCTTCTGCCAGTCATTCCCCCTCGTCCTATCACTCCATGCCCTACTCCAGACAGCGAGAGAGCACTCCCTCCTCATTCCTGCATGCTGATGGGCTCCCCTTTGTGTTACCCTTTCCTGGAGCCATCTCCCCACTCCACGGGGCCGGCTGGGCACCAAGCGATTCCGTGTTTGCAGGCCGGGCGCTGCTGCGGCTGAACGGGGAGAAGCTGGAGCGCATGGGGATTGCGCTGGAGACGCAGCGCCAGGAGGTCCTGCAGCAGGTCCTGCAGCTCCAGGTGCGCGAGGAGGTGCGGAACCTGCAGTTGCTCAGCCAAGGTAGGGCTGATGGGGCAGCCGGGCAGGGGGAGGCTCCGGGGCTGGGCTGTGGGACATAGGGATGGGTTGTGGTGCAGTTCAGGGAGCACAGGGATGAGTTGCAATGAGCAGGGCCAGGCTGCCACACACAGCTCAAAATCCACCAGTGGCATTTTGCAGGGAAGGGAAGAGATTCTCCGGGGCTGGCACTGGGTGAGTTGCAACGTGCCACCCTGCAGGCTGTTTATTCCTTCCTCTCCCACCTTGTTCCAGCTTCTTTTGGAAATGTCTCCTAGCTGATCCGTCTGTTTGGCAGATTGCACCAACACTGTGAACCGAGCTCCGCTGGGATGGGCTGTGCACCGCCGATACGAGACCTGAGCCACACACTTGGAATAAGAAGAGACAGCTTCCCAGACACTCCGGGGCTCCTCTCCTGCTTCTTCCTTCTCTTTCTTTTAAAGGAAAACGTTCCTGTGCAGGGGTGGAAGGTTTCTTCCAACAGGCATGGCTCTTGGCTGGAAGAAAATCAGCAAACCAGCTGCTGGGACAGATGATGAACTTTCATCCACCTGAGCCTGACAGTTCACAGGGAAAGAGATGGAAAAAAGGAGATGGCAACAGGGAGGGCTCAGCACTGTGGAGAAAGGGAATGCGGTGATTCCAGGGACAGCTCGGAGCCATGTGCAGGACACTGAAGCATTATGCACTTGGGCAACATCCCAGCACCTGGCAACTTGTGTCCGTGCCTCGGAGCTTATTTAGGGAGCTTTGGTTTCCTCATCAGACTGGGCTGCCTTCCAGCATCCGGGGAGGTGACGTTATCAGTAGCAAATAAGATGATACAACCAGCCAAAAAAATTCAAAGCGGGGCCAAGACCCCAGCACCCAGCTCCACTTGGTGAGTTAAAAAGGGAGCTGAGTCATCAGAGCTGGAAAATCTGGGAGTAAAGGCAGGGTGGATGCACCGGGAGGGTGCCATGGCCTGGAGGAAGCTGTGCCAGGAGCTCACCCTTCATCCGCGGGCAGATGGGGAGTCTGTGCAGGAGCCGGGGGGAGCAGGCAGGGGTGCTGCCGGGTGGTGCTGGGTGCTGCCCGGGGTGAGGCTGGGGGATCACTGCGTGTCAGATCCTCCCCAGCCCCCATGCCCAGCCCTGCTCTGTGCTCTCACTAGCTCTGCAGAGCTCTGCTCATCCAGGCACTGCAGATTCTTGTCCTGACCTCCTGCCCAGGGGCTGGCAATGGTGCCACCAAAGCCAGGCACATTCCTGATGACCTTCACCATCTTTAAGGTGAAAGCATTGGCTGTTACACCCACCATCCCCCAAACTCTCCCATACAGAGCTACAGACTGCCCTTGTGGGCAGATAAGGAAAATCCACATGTAAAACAGATTTTGGGGGCAGGATGGATGCTGTCACCTCCCCACATTCCACCTCAAGTGATGAGGGTAGGGTTGTGGGTCATGGGGGTCCAAAAACAGCAGCACCCCAAAACCCCCGGGGCACTGGGATGTGGCGGCAGGCCACAGTGCGCCCCGGTCGGGCACCCACCCGCCTGCTCCTCTGCTGGTAATAAATTAGAGACTGTTATTTTAACTCACTGCTCTTCTGACTCTTCCCACACCTGAACCCATGCTGCGAGTTTGCTTCCTCCGGTCCTTCCTGGGGATGCTCAGGAGATATCTACAGTCCTAGATCTCCCCATGTTGGGCTTAAGGTGAAGTCTCCAAATTTCCAAAATCATATTTTCTCCAGAAAGGCATCATCTGATTGGTGTCTGCAGCAGAGTGACCCAGACCATGCAGCCAACATCTCCCCTCTCTCCCTGTGGGTCAGGGGTCTGTGACCCTCAGCTCTGTCTGCAGGGAAGCAGCTCCAGGGCTTTGCTGTGTGTAGCCCCCAGCACCCCGGGACACAGGAATTAGAATTTCCTCCTGTTTCCATACTGACCTTTTCAAAAATGCAGCAAAATTTGCTCTTCTCACCTCACCAGAGACTCACGAGCAACAGAGCTGGGAGAATTTATTGAGTTTTAAGAAAAGGAAAATGAAGCCAGGAAAAAAGCCCATCTTCCCCACTGTGGGGTTTCATTTCTGTCCTGGTGGGGAGCTGGGAGGGGCAGTGGGAGCCATGGGGAGGCACAGGGAGCTGCGGAGTGACCGGAGGGGCTCAGAAGCCTAAAAAGAAGAGGACGGCTGCTGGAGTCTGCACATCGTTAGAGGGAGATGCTGAGCTTTTCTCCAAAGCTCGGGAGCTGCACAGGGAGAAATGGCTTCTCCAGGCTCCAGGTGGGCTCATGAAGTAAGTTGGGGGAGATTTGGCTTGGAATGCAGCTGGGGTGCACAGAGCAGTGCTATTGCTGCCCCGGACCCCCTGGTAACGGCAGGGTCCCTCCCCAAGAGCCTGCCCCAAAGCCCGGCTGCCCCTTGCTGTGCTCCTGAGGATGCTCTGGCACCCTCCAGCTCCTCAGCATGGAACAAAGGAGGCGCAGAAGAAAGCAAAAACCCCACAAACTGCACTTGGCCAGAGCCCCACGCATGGCCCCTCTTCAGGTGTCTTTCTGAGAGCCACCAGCACAGGATGGGGCTGGAGGAGTCAGGTGAAACAATGTTCACGGGGAAGGCGAGAGGATGCTGTCCCATCCCCAGTCCCCTGCTCTGTCTTCATCCTGATGAGGATGGTGATGGTGAGAGCAGAGCATCTTTCCAGGCTGGCTCTGAACCACTGCTCTGGCAGTGTCTGGTGCCACCTAATGCCCATGGCTTGTCCAAGGGGCACTCAGGACTCTGCCCAGGGATGCATCCAGAGCAGCCTTGACATGGTTTTTTGCCTTCAGCAGCTCTGGGCGTACAGCAAAATCCATCTGCATGGTGGATCCAAGGAAACACAGTCCTTCTCATGGGCAAGAACCTGGGGTGGTGAGTACTGCACTGGGACCCTGGGAGCTGGAGGCAGATGCTGCTCAGGAACCTTTCACACTGAGGCACAGCTCGGTCACTGCTCAGCTTTTGCCGAGCAAGAAAAATACCTTCGACTTGTCCAGCGCTTATCTGCCAGCGATATTGCAGGCACTGCCCCAAAACAAACAGCACCGACAATGAAACACAGATGAATCAATTCATGGAATATTAAAAGCAGACAACAATTAAAGTAAACAGAAAACACTAGCAAGCATCAGTCAGTCTCCTCTAGCAGGCAGGAGGATGAAGGAGCAGCATAGGAGCATAGGGGCAAGCAATGGCCACAAAACTCCTGTCTCTGGCAAAGTTTTTTGCCACTTTATTTGGTGGAAATTTTTTGCAATGAGAGAGCCAATGTGTCACTGGCCTCATGAGTTAAGTTCAGCATCTTCTTGTCTTAGAAAGAAACAATCCAGCAACCCCTTCCCGGTGGCAGAGGCAGTTTGCAGATTCCAGTAAGGTTTTCAAGCAGAAAATAAAAAAGCCGGCAGAGATGCCCATAGAAAATGCATGCAAATTTGTCTGAGTAATTACTGAGCCTGGCTTGATGATGTAAACACCTCCAGCTCCGAAACACTGCTGATAGTAGCTCTGGAGCAGGGAACAGTCCCCATTCCTCTGACACTGAAATTCACGCCGGGTGCTGAAGGCAGCCTGAGCTGTCCCTGGCTGTGTGGGGTGTGAGAACAGAGGGGTGGCAGCACCTGCCACTGGCTCTGCTGAGTTGGAGCCGGTTTCAATTGGAATGCCTGTCCCCAGAGGACTGCACACTCGATCTAATTAGGACCCTGTCATCCCATCAGGTGCTCAGGGAGGATTACAAACCACCCCAAGTCATTGGATGGGAAGCTTGACATGAGCAGCCTGTGGGCCCAGAAAGCCAGCCCTGTCCTGGGCTGTACCCCCAGCACCGTGGCGGAAGGGAAGGGCATTTCTTCCCCTCTGCTCTGCTCTGGAGGGACCCCACCTGCAGTGCTGCCTCCAGTTCTGGGGATCCCAACATCAGAAGGATGTGGAGCTGCTGGAGTGAGTCCAGAATACAAACACAAAAACGCTCCAAGAGCTGAAGCACCTCCGCAATGAAAACAGGCTGAGAAATCTGGGGTTGGTAAACCTGGAAAAGAGAAGGTTCTGGGGAGATCTTAGAGTAACTTCCATTGCCTAAAGGAGTTCCAAGGCAGCTGAAAAGGGACTTTGAACAAGGGCATGGAGTGACAGGACAAGGGGGAATGGCTTTAAACTAGCAGAGACAGGGTTAGATTGGATATTAGGAAGAAATTCCTCCCTGTGAGAGTGGTGAGGCACTGGCACAGGCTGCCCAGAGAAGCTGTGGCTGCTCCATCCCGGAAAGTGTGCAGCAGCCTGGAAGGGCTGTCTCGGTGCTGCTCCAAGTCAGAGCATCCTGGGGAACACGAGATGCCAGTGTGTGGCAGGGGCACAGTGAAACAGCCGCTCCTGGGATGCTCCAGCAGCCACATCCCAGCCTGGCATACCTCCCTCTGCCTCATCCCATAGCCCTGGTCCCTGTCCCACTGCCTGGTGCTGGAGAACAAGACAGAGCTTGGGAACACACATACAGAGTCTCGCAGTGGTGGCAGCAGAAGTCTTCTGCCCCAGTATGTTCTTGCTGCACATCTAGGACTAATCAATCTTGATTCATTGCTAATGAACTTGAAAACAGTGTTGGGATGAATCAGGTGCCACTCAGGGTGAGATGGATAATATAATTAAGATTTCCTCAAAGGTCCCGTTTTTCTTACCTTGTTAATTAAGCTGATGTGGGGCCCTCCATGCAGAATACGTAATGAGAAGCTGCCAAGACAGAGCTGGCTGTTAATGGGAGGTGATGCAGGGGGAAATGCTGGCCTTGACCGTGGGGCTAGAGATATTTGGGCAACTCTTTAGGGGTTTGATTCCCTAGAGCAGCCAAGAGTTTATCTCTGCTGAGAACTCACTACATGCTTTGCACAAATGCATTTGGACCATTCAGGGCAGGGCGTGCAGTCACAGGGATGCAGGTGGAACTGAATGGGCTTATCCCTGCCTGGGATAGGCTGAGCATCATGGCAGGGTGTGCAGCTTCCCAACACACAGCCCAGGGTGTGGGGACAGGGCATTGCCTGCAGAAATCCATGAGCAGCCCTGTGGCCTCAAGCAGCAGCTCTCGACCAGGCTGGAGCCTGTGGTGTGAGGAGGAGGGGAAGCTGCTCCACTCCCCATGGCCCAGGCACGTTTTTGGTACTTGCACTCTTGGTGACTTATGACAATGAATTAATGGCCTCTTAATAAGGGTGACACTTTCCTTAATTAGAAAGTATCAGAGCAGGGATAATTGCTTCATTTCATTTTGTTCCCCTGTATTACTTCCTTCATTTTTGGTCCTCATTCTCAGCTGCTGGATGCCCTCTGAATGCTCTGTCTCCCTGGAGCCAGAAACACTCCCAGGGACTGCAGGCATGACACAGAGACAGGAAAGATGGAGAAAGGTGGTTGTGGGTATGGCTGTGGCGCTGCCACTTTCACTGGGACAAGGATGGAGCGGGGTGGGTGCAGGTCCAGCTGCAGTTCACAGGGGCAGTGCCAGGTTTGTGGCAGTGCCAGGTGTGTGGCAGTGCCAGTTGCTGGCAGCACCCGGGCAGGGTTAGAGCAGGTCCCTCGCTGTCTTCACGGGGGTTGGTGGCACATGGGACAGCCTGACACAGGGCTGGCATGGCTGGAATAAGGGGGAGATAGCATCCACAGGCTGGGAAATCCCAAGGATGACCCATCGGAGGGCCCGCAGCAAGTGGTGGGAGTGGGGCAGCCCAGGAAAAGCAGAAGGACTGAGATAAATAATTGATCCAAAATGAGTATCACTTGGGTTGACCAGAGCTGTTCCCCTGTCTGGATGCAACAGTAGCTTTGCTGCAAAACCAAACTGAACATCCACAGCATTTCACTTGGGCCTTTTTTGGAAAGGCAGGTTTGGGGTTTGGTTTTGACACAACATTCCCAGGCAGCACATTTGCACAGGCTGTTACTGGACCTCCAGGAAAATCCTTCACAGCCCCCACTGAAAACGAGCTACTTCCCATCAAAGGATGCATTTCCTAAAACTAGGAAGGATTTGGTGAAACCCCATAGCTTCATCACCAGTCCTGTCCTGCATCCTTGCAGCTCTCGCTTCCTTCCATAGGGCTGTTGGTGCCCCAGAGACCTGAGCTCTTGGCTTGGTATGGGCCCCTGTGGGACATGCCCTCAATGTTGCTACAACCCTGAAAATCATCAACAGCAGCCTCAGAGCTGCTGGGATCTTCATTCCTCCTTGAGGCAGGAGCTTTTCTCCCCTTAACCTTCCCTCTTTGCACTGCAACCATTTTGCTTTGTCGCCATATCTAAAATTGAATCTGTTCGGATTTTTTCTCACTTCTCTTTTCCTCCCTTTTTGCTTATATTTGCTGAGTGCATTCAAGCACAGGGAGGGGGAAAAATAATAAAAAAATCCATCAGCATAATTCCTGGCTGTCGGAGTGATGGCGGGCTCCGGTTTCCAATCAGGGGCCCAGGCTGCGGAGCAGCGTGCGGGAGGAAGCTGGGGCTGGCCCGGATGCTGCGGCACAAACCAGCTGCAAATCCCTCTTTGTTCGGGAATCACTCTCCTTCAGCCAGAGCAGCCTCTGCACAGCCTGTCCTGCGGATGTGTGAGCATGTGGCTGCTCCAAGGGGCTTTGTCTCCCTGCCACTCCAAGGATAAAGGGGAAGCAGCAGCAGCTGGCTGCAATCCTTTATCCCAGGATAAAGCCTTGGGAGACAGGGGATGCCCAGTCTCCCATTCTGGATCTGGGCACCATAGTCATGCCCTTTCCCTCACCTGTCTCTGCGCCTGGTGCATGAGGCTCAGCAGACATGAGCTGAAGTCTGGGCTCCCAGTGCTCCCAGTGCTCCCAGTGCTCCCAGTCCCACGCATTGAGCATCTCACCATCCCACCAGTGGAGACGCACAGCTCCATATTCACAGCAGTTAGTGGGAGTTTTTGGGATGTCTCCAGAGCAGCGACATGTAAAAGAGGCTCTGCAGACCCAGCACACATTTTATTCTAATAGACTCAAGGGTCTGAAAGATGCTGCTGCAGCCTATGGATCAGACAGTGGCACAGGTTGCCCAGAGAAGCTGTGACTGCCCCTAGATCCCTGGAAGTGTCCAAGGCCAAGCTGGACAGGGCTTGGAGCAACCTGGGATAGTGGAAGGTGTGGAGTAGAACAAAATGGCTTATAAGGTCCCTTCCAACCCAAACCATTCTGGGATTCCATGATTCTAAAATGTGCTTTTATGTTACTTTATAAACTGTAAATGCCCCCTCAGCCAGCCCCATTTTGGGCAAGGGGCATTGTCCTCCTTCCAAGTCCTAACATCCGGAGAGGATCTGCATCCAGAAAACCAGATTATTTCCTGCCTTTCCTTAAAGGTTTTGGTTTTTTTTTGTTTTTTTGGTTTTTTTACATTTGTGGGGTTTTTAACTCTTGGCAGCTGTCTTTACAAGCCAGAACTGACCCTGGCTGGGGATACCCAAGATTGCTGCTGGGTTCGGGCAGAGGTCACTGTGTCGGCTGCATCCTGGCAGGCACAGGGCAGCTCCAGGGAGATCTGCTCAGCACCAGCATGAGAGGCTGGAGAAGCAATGCCAGGACTGCAGGTAGGATGGCAGCACCTCGCTGATACAGGCTATGTAATTGTTTTTTCCCTCATCTCCTCTTCCTGGGGTCCGTATCAATTTAATTTACGTGCTCAACGGCTTGGACTGCTTCATCCCTGCTGCCAAGAACCTTCTCCAGCATTTAGAGTTGCAGTGTGTGCCTGGGTGCTGCTCCTTGGCCTCTTGCTGCCTTGAGCAGTGGGAATGGTGGGAACAGTGACCAAGGGGCCAGAGCACTGGGAAATCACCACGTGGCCCCCTCCACAGCATCGTGCTGGTTTGCAAGGATGAGCTCTCATCCACAACCCACCTCCGCAACAAAGTCACGGTACAAGAGGAGATGTTCTCCCACGAGGCTGTGGAGGAAGGCAGCACCACTGCCCTGCTGCTTTTCCTCTTCCTCCTCCTCCTGCCCTTCCCAGCACAGCTCTGCATGTGCAACAAAACACTCCTCAGCATCTGCTCAACATTTGCTGTTCTTTTCAAGTCCATTCCTTGGCTGCCTCTACTCAGCAGAGCCTGAAAATAGTGGGTGCCTTATTATTGCATCATTTCAGAGGTTCTAACCTCACCCAGTCCATGGCCACCTTCCCTCCCTGCCCCTGTCTAACCCCAGGGTGGCCAGGCTCCCCTATCTCCCCTCATCCCTTTCCTGGAGATGCAAAATTGTGCTTCATGGATGCAGAAAATGAACATGCTGGCACTTTTGCCCACATGGAGCAGCTACCAGGATGAACAATGGGCACTGTTCACAGCGAGGAGGGGACCTCGAAGGTGCTGAAGGTGCTGTCTGGTCCCACCGAGCACACGGGGCTGCCCGATAGCCACCCCCAGGCAGCTGAGCTCTCCCGACAGGCAGCTCGCTGGCTGGGAAGCGAGGCCACCTTGGATATGCCTCATTTTATACAAAGAAGGTGGGTTGTGCTTGTCCCTCCCACCCCGCTGAGCACCCTCCGCTCCACCGATAATCATACCTAGCAATTACACCGAGCTTTCCCTGCTCTCTGTAGACGTTAATTAAGCTCTTTTCCCGCAATGGAGACAAAGAGGGGAAAACCGCGGGGAAACTCCCGGTTTGGGTTGGGCTTTTTTTTGCACAACTGTGCCACAGGGCCTCCCAGTTCCCGGCAGCACTGCAGGAGCCACAGGCCAGTGATGGCAGGCAAGGTGGACCTGACAGCAATGGTTTCTCTAGGTTCTGCTCTCACCTGGCAAAATTTATGTGATTTTCCCTAATTTCTGGGCTGCTGCTGGATCGTGGTGTAGCTGTGTATTCCTGCAGCCAGCAACCGAGGCTGGCTCTGCCCTCTGGCATCTTCCCAGGTGCAACCAGCTCTGCAGGGGTGACATCCCAAGCCTGAGAGCTGGGAAAATGTCCCATGGACATCGCGACAGCCTCGCACCCAGCATCATTCACAGGGGTTGGGGTTTTACAAGGGGACTTGGAGCACCCTGGGTTTAGATGACTTGATGGATGGGGAGGGCATCCTGCCAGCACCTTTGGGGGCAGGATGATGGGCAGGACACCCTGGAGGGAGCAGTGACATGCAGGACACTGCCAACACCCCGGAAGGTAGGATGATGGGCAGGACACCCTGGAGCAGAGGATAAAGTGCAGGGCAGAATGACAGGCAGGTCATCCTGCCTGCACCTTGGAGAACAGGGTAAGGGGCAAGCTGTCCTGTCTATAACCTGGAGGGCAGGACAAGAGGTAGGACACCCCGGAGGGCAGCACGACAGGCAGGACACGCTGCCGGCACCCCGGAGGGTGTGACAGAGGCCAGACACCGCGGAGGAGCGGAGGGCAGCCCGGCACCCTGCCCGCATCCCGCAGGGGCAGCGCGGCACAACCCTGCCCGCACCGGGCTCCGTCCGCACCTGCCCAGGTCAGCCCGGTCCGGGGGGCGCTGCCCCGTCCCGCCCTCCCGGGGCGGCGCCCCCGCCCGTCCTCCCG
>VZRL01003091.1:1752386-1783116 GCA_013397895.1 Origma solitaria
CCCTCCGTCCCCTCCCTGCCGGGCCCGGCCCGCGGGGGAGCCCCGGCCGCCTCCCGGGGATGGGGCGCGGGCCCGGGGGGTGACAGGCCCGGGCGGCGCTGACCGCGGGGTGACAACGGGGAGGGGCTGTAAGGGGACGCGGTGGCACGGCCGGGCCGGGAGGTGACAGGGCAGAGGTCTCCGTGCCCGGGAGGTGACAGCGGGACAGGGGAGGGCAGAGCTCCCCGCGCCCCGGAGGTGACGGCGGCAGCGGGCAGAGCTCCCCGCACCCGCTGACCCCCGGGACAGGGGACACCCCGGTCCCCGCGGCACGGTGAGGACTCATTGTCTGCAGGCATGTGCGGGCGCTTCTCCCTTCATGTCAGTGCCCGGGGACAGAGAGGGAAGGGACGGGATAACGCGCCTCGAGCAGAAACTTTACACCCTCTAAAGCCTCGTCTGCGCCTGGTCAGAGCCATGTGCGGCAGGAGCGATGGATGGGTGCGTGCCGCGGGTGAGGCTCTCGCTCCTGGAGAGCCTCGATGGGTGTCAGTCGGTTCGGGTGACAGTGGCGGGATGCGCCGTGTCCCTCCGGAGCTGCCCGGCCACCAGCCGTGCCCAGAGAGGCAGCGGCTCGAAGGCCTTCACCCGCCATGTGCTTCCCTCCCGGGGAAACCTCCAGCAAGGGTGATTCTTTTTCCTCCTGAGGAAGCCTTTCCCCTCACTTCCTTGTCTTTATTCCCTGGAAGTTTTTCCCAGCGGCTCGGATTCTGCCAGGAGTTCATGGGAGGGAGCACAGCTCTTCCAACGGTGACAGGGATGACAGTGACCTTTGGTGTCCATCATCTGTGCTGGTCTTACTGTGTGTCTGCTAGTACATGGGTTATGCCAGGATGGGCAATTCCCTTGGCTTTTGGCATTCCATACCTCTGGAACTATTGGTAAATTATTGATGATAAGTTGAGCAGATTGACAGGTGACCAGACAGTTGTTGACTGACAAAGTTCATCCAATAGCAATGGGACTGGAGTGGGAATCCCAGCAGGAGAACTTGGGGTCAGGATCTGCAGGTGACTTTCCCCCTGGTAACCATAAGGACATTATGAGAGGGTCACAGCCATCCCTGCCATGCTTGTGCAGGCCAGATCTAAAGTCATGGACAGGCATTTCTACATGGAATTGTTTCCCCTTTCCCCTTTTATGTCACATTTCCAGCCACGCAGGGCTGCCAGTGGCTTGGGAACAGTGCCTTTGGTTCCCAAATGTTGCTTCCCCCTTCCTGCAGCCATGGGTTTCCTCCTTGCTCCCAGCAGTGCTGACTTGGCTTCCACTCACCCTGTGCTGGCTCCTGTGTTCACATGAGCTTTTTTCTTCCTGGAGCTGGAATGGGATGCTTCAAAAATGTTGCCACAAACTTCTAAAAAGTTACCTAGAAAGAGCTGGAGGCTTCATAAGGTGCTACCAGGCCCAACCTCCCCGCACCACATCCCACCCCTGGCTCATGGCCAGAACCTGCAGATACCTTCTCTTCCCACTACCAGCTGCAAAAGAGTTTTTACCAAAACCTTAAGGAAAGTGTAGAAGGCTGTTGGCGACTTTTAGTGTGTGTTACTCAAACATGAGTGGAAAGTTTGGACATTACCAAAAAAGCCCCACAATGGGCTGATTTTTGCTCTCTATCTCTAGGACAATTCCTCTGTGATCTCTGGGGTTGTATCAGTGGTCAGGGAGCAGATTTTGGCTCTTGCTAACTGGTTTATGAGATTTTTATTTTTCCTTTGATTAAAAAATAAGAAGGGGAAAAATGCAAAAGAGCATTTGGTGTGGAAAAACTGAAGATTCAGAACCTCTTAAGCTGGGCAGAGAGGATTCCTTTGAGGGGACAGATGTGTTAAGAGGGATGAGACGTGTCCAGCTGCTGGAGCAGGGCCGAGCTGGGCACTTTAGATGTTTTGGGAGGGGAGAGTTGAGGTGATGCTCAGTGGTGTGCAGTGCCATTAGGTATTTGGGGTGCACCCCAGATGTCAACAGGGTCTGCCCTGCCTGTCACCCTTTCCATGTCCCCTTGAGTTGGCCATCGAGGCAGACAAGGAGGTTTTGTGCTCTGTCCCCTGTTGCATTTTGGTGCTAGCCCCAGCTGGATAAAGGTGTTAGCTGTGTGCGTTTCCCCTCAGTTTTCACCCCATTGTAAGCATGGAAATCTTGTCTTCAGCTTTCATTTCGCTGGTCTTTCGTGAGTCTTTTTTTTTTCCCCATTTTGTCTTTGAGCAACTTGAGTGAAGATTGCTCAGAGATATCAGGAGGCAGCACGGGAAGGAAGGGGACATTTATCCCTGGAGGACTGGGACAGTAGCAGTGCCAACACTGCTGGGAGTGGAGCAGCGATTTAGGATGGGACCATAGAGTCCCCTCTCTGTGCCTGCTCCAGGAAGGAGCCACTGGCAGTCAGGCTACAAACTCCCACCAGCTCCCCCACCAAAAGAGCCCAAATTAGCTGAATCAGCGATCCCCGTGTTCAGCACCAAATGCCACAGAACCAGTTGCCAAGGCTGGAATTTCTCACTTGATCCGATTAACCTTTGTGTCCATGCAAACAACCACATATGTGTCACCAGCCAAGCACGTGCTGGAAGCTTTTGCCAGTTCTTCTCGGAGCATGTGGGTTGCATCCCACATGGAAAGTCCCCAATCCTGCACAGAAAGTCCCTGGGGACACCTCAGAAGGAGCTGCTGGACCCTCCTGTCCCACATGTTGGTGGCATGGATGGAAATATGGCCACACAGGAGATGCTCCTCCATCCCTCTGGGCATGAGGACAGACGGGATGAGCGTGGATACTTTGGGAATCAGCTCCTTTGAGATAAATGATGCTAAACCTGTGGGAGGAATTGGGGGTGATTTGTCAAATCTGTGTTTTAAAAAACCCATGGGTGAGCATCAGCATCCCATCCCAGCCAAGGTCTCAAGGTCAAGGTGGTACAACGAATCTCTTCCCAAGGGCCTGATGCTCTCATTGTGGAGGCATGGAGGACTTCTTCTCCCAAATCCATGTATGGCATCTCCCAGTGCAGCCCCCATCCTTAAATGTGCTTTTGCTTGTGCTTTTGGGAGGGGAAGAAGGAACCTGAAGCCAGAGGCAGAACCAGGCATGCCGTGGGCTTCCTATTGGCACTGCTGAATGGAGGGGTATCCTACTGCCCACTTCCATCGGGAGTGAGAGGGGCCTTCTGCGATAATTCCTGATGTTCATTATTTATAGAGAAGCCAAATTGAATTATTAATACAGAAAATTCAGATAACATTAACAAGTCTCAGTTTATAACAGTTTCCCATTAATAAGGAAAATTGGAAATTTATCATTACATCTGTTCATTAAAACTCACTATTTTTTTTTGCTTTTGGTGTCTTAAATGAAAGCGGAGAAATAAACGAAGAGGAAAAGCCATTTATTCACTGCTTCTCTGGGCAAAGTCAGCCCATAATTTTTAATAAAGTCTTTGCCATTGTATGTGAAGGGGAAGCCAGGCTGTAATGAAAGCAGCTTTCCAGCCATGTCTGTGGCGTTCCTCAACTGTACAACAAATACTCGGAAGCATGTCCCGTTTCTTCTCTTTGTGGGCATCTTGAAGCTGCGTGATGGTTTTCTCATTTCCCTCCCTCCCCAGCAGCTGTCCTTACTTTCACCATGTGTTGTTCCCAGCTCCGAGGAGTGAATTTTAACGCCTCCCCTGCTTCTTTCAGAGATGGCGGATTCCTATACCTGTAAAGGTGGAAGGAAAACTGGAGGCTCTAACAAACCCACTGCCAGCAAAGAAAGCAGGACAGAGACAAGGATAAACCCACCGGCAGAGCTGCCCAAGCTGGGTAAGGAGCTGGTTTGTCCTTTCACTGGAGGTGGATGGGGTGGAGGGGATGGGCCCAGTGGCAGGAGTTGGGGGGCAGCTGCCAAAAAGAGTGCATTGGGTCTTGATGTCTCTGTTCCTCGCTTCGAGGAGCTGTGCTGGCCAAAAAGCCCCAGCCCTGGGAGCTGCAGAGAGCTGGTCCCTGGGAGCGGGAGGGGAGGGATGGCGATGGTCTCTCCCTTCAGAGAGGCGTGTGCCTGGCTTAACGAGATGGGTGTCTCGCCGCCTATTTATCGTGTTGGTAGCTAAGTGTTACATCAAAGGATGGAAAGGCTTAAATGAGTTCAGACCATCTGCTGCCTCCCGTGTCGCGGCCCCCGGGATGGAGGCTTGCGAGCATACGAGCCCGGAGGGACCCTCACACTAAGGGCTGTCATGCTGATGGCTGGCTGATTTCTCTATCCAGGAATCTCCAGGCCCAAAGAGATTTTTCCTCCTGTCTGCTTATGCTGGGCAGATCCCCTCTGTGAGGGGGGCTCTTGCTGCCTTTACCTTGCGAAGGGCAGCTCTGGATGCTGAGGGGCGCCTGCACCCTAAGAGAGGGTTGGACCCCAGCGATGTAGCTCAGACAGGGCTTCCAAAATCAGTGGCCTTGTGGGGAAACGCGTGTGCCCTAAATGTTTCCCAGATGCCACTGTTACCTTGAGGGGATTGAAGCTATAATTGCTAGCAGAGGAGGATAACTTATTGCTAAAGGGAATGAACTCCAGCTGTCCGCAATATGAACACACTTGTGTTCAGGAGACTGTGTTTCCCTGTGCCACATCTTATCAGCAGCTCATTTGCAAGGGACTTAACATTGCCTTCCAGAGGGGAATCTCCACCCTTGCCAGGGTAGAGAATGGCCAGCCTAGAGCTGAGGGGGCCAGGCAGGCAGCAAGAAGCTAGGGCTGGGCAGCAGGATTGTTGGGACAGCAGCTCCTCCGGCACGGCTGGCGATATGTGCTGTGTCTGTTGCAGGAAATGCAACCAGTGACAAAACCGAAGGCAGGAAGAAAGGAAGACCCAAGGCTGAGAACCAGGCGCTGAAAGACATCCCTGTAAGACCCCACACACTCCAATACCCGAGCCCTCCCTGCTTCACTCTGTCTGACATGCCCTGTGCACTCCAGCCAGCCCCACTCCCCGGTTAGACCTGCCTTCCCTCTGGTTTAATCTTCAGAGCAGCCTTGTCTTGGGCTGAGCAAGATCTTCATCCCTCAACCGCTCCATTCAGGCATCCAGCATCTCCCCTTGGTTAAGGAACTGAGCCCCCTCCAGCCTCCCTTTCCCAGGGCCAGGTCCAGATGACTGGATCCCGTCACAGCCATGTCAGGTTTGGCTAATGAGCCAGCAGCAGCAGCAGGGGGGTGATTTATTCCCTGCAGAGTTGTGCAGTTTAATTCCTGCCCAGTAGCATGGACAACACATGGAGCAGTTTGTCATGAGAGCACGGGCATGGGGTGATTTACGAACTAGATGAAATGTGGGGTGATTAAATCACCCAGGTGATTTCAGGCCTGATTTATTCCCTAGCCTGGCAGGGAGTGTGCATGTGCTCTGGGAGGCGCGGCAAGGTAAAGCCTCAGCAGGAATCATTAGCCTATGGAGTCTGCAGCATCTGTCCCAGCACTTCTCACTGGAATGAGCGCGGCTACACTGAAACACAGCCCTGGGGTCCACTTCATGGCTGTGTGGTGGAGGGGATGAACGGGAATGATCAGAGGTCCCCTGTGCCCTCTCAGCTCCCTTGGGATCCATCAGCACTGACCCAGGCACAGGGTGCTCTTCACTCAGCTATCTCTTGTTTCTCCTGTTCCCAGCTCCCCCTGATGAACCAGTGGAAGGATGAATTCAAAGCCCACTCTAGGGTGAAATGTCCCAATTCAGGCTGCTGGCTGGAGTTCCCCAGCATTTATGGCTTGAAGTACCACTATCAGCGCTGCCAAGGGGTAAGGAGACCAGAGATCTGTCTGTCCTTTCCCATGGCTGGTTCCTCCATTATCTGCAGGGTAAAGCCATTCTCAAACCTTGAACCCCAGGAGAAACATGAGGTTAAAATGGGCAATGGGGAGGGCAGAAATGGACCAGGAGCAGTTTGTGAGGTGTGTGTGAGAGGGACTGAAGTCCCTGCAGCTCAGTGTGAGGCCTGACCCTGGGGGACCATGGACCATTTGTAACTGTTTGGAGGGGCAGAAGGGTATTACACATGGTTTGTGTTTGTGCCTGTGTCAGAAAAAGCCTCTCATTTGTCGTCTAACATCTGTGCTCACCTGCCTCTCCCTGCTCCACGCAGGGTGCGATCTCGGAGAAGCTGACGTACTCATGCTCGTACTGTGAAGCTGCCTTCACCTCCAAAACCCAGCTGGAAAAACATCGGCTCTGGAATCACTTGGACCGGCCAGTACCAACCAGCAAAGCAGAAAATAAAGTCCCCAAGGCCATTGGGAAGAGCAGTGGAAAGAAAAGGTACCAGGCTGTGACTGGGCTGCATGGCAGTGGCGTAGGGATGGCTGGGAGAAGGGGAATGTGCCCGCCTCCATTCCTACAACCTGGGCCGGCAAGGGGGGAGAGGTGTCAGGACACTTGTCTAACAACCCCTCTTTAAACAAGCCCTCTGTGCTTTGCCCTAGAGCTGCTGAGAGTTCAGCTTGCCCCACCATCCATCCCAAACAGGCAAAGACGGAAAAGGCCGTGGCCCAGGAGCACACGGAGAATGGCGAGTGCCTGGCGGAGAGCCGGGAGAGCAAGGAGTTCCAGATTGCAGCGGCTGAGGCGATGGCAGCTGCCACCCCCACGGCCAAGTCCTCGAGTGGCAAGGACGCTGGACAGCAGCGGGGCAGCCAGGCCTCGCTGCAGGAGGAAGATCCCGAGAGGATGAAGCACAGTAAGATTAGAGCCTGGGGCTACACTGGTTCAGGAGCCTGAGGAGAGGGTGTCCCACGGGAAGGGCATCTGCTGCAGCCAGCACTGCTGCAAGTGTCTCTCTGAATGCAAGGGATATCTAAGCCTTGTTTCATGACCCCAATAACTTGCCCCCACTCTCAGTTTCTTGCAGCTTCAGTGGGAGTTAGAACTCAGTTGTAGCTGTGGTAGAAATATTTCTAAAGGATCTGTGTGACGGTTGGACTTGATGATCTTAGAGGTCTTTTCCAACCTTAACAATCCTATGATAGAATTGGAAATGGATTGAATTCCTGGCTGCACAGCAAGCTGCTGTGTCAGCCTGTCAGTCCTCACTGGGTGTGTCAGGTTAAACCAGGATGGTGCCAAACCCATTCTCCTGGAGGACTGAGACAGGGTGAAGAGGCTCTATCTGTCCATGGCCACTGCAGAGCTGGTGTAGGGCAGTGGTTGTCCCTATAGTGGCTTGGGGTTCCACCACTTGCAGCACCAAAGCAAATCACCACAGCCACATGTGGGAAGTGCTTGGCTTTTGGCACTGGGAAGAGCCAACAGTTCCACTCATTGAATTAACCCTGAATGACATGCTTACCCTGGTTTTGTGGTGTGGGAAGCAGCAATCAATGTTTAGTGTGTGGCTGCTTCATTTGACAGCCCCTGACCTGCTCCTGACATGGAGTGTGTGCCCACCCCATGCCCCAGGGCTGATGAATGCCCCTGGCAGTACAGTTATTTGACCAAATCTCTCTCTCTGTTTCTCTCTTTTGAGTCAGGAAGGAAACAGAAAACTCCTAAGAAGTTTACGGGGGAGCAGCCATCCATCTCGGGGACATTTGGACTAAAAGGTAATACAGGATGACTCTGGTCAGCTGTAGGGTTGTATCTTCTTCCTGGGGCATTGCAGGGAAGCCCCTTCCCCAAGATCCCTCCCTGTGGTGGAGCCAGACAAAGCCCGAGGATCTCACGCTGGAGGAGCTGGCACCTTTTACCATGAGAGAGTCATAAAGGGAGTGAAAAGCAGCAGCAGAGCTGGGACTGATAACAACCCTGTGTGCTCTGTTCTGGAGCCTGTCTCTGGGACATGAGGGAAGAGGGGAAAGGGTCCGGGTATGCTGAGCTGTAACACAAGAGTAACGAGCTGCTGACACCAGCAAGATATGAGAAACATCATCTCATCACCATCCCACCATCCTGGGATGTCGCAGTTTTTCCAGTGGCATCGGGAAGGAATTCTGCTGCGTAGAAAGGCTGGTGACGCACCCATCCCTCAGACACCATCTCCAGGGCTGGTCGCCCACATTCAGGAGAGTGAATCCAAGGGAGAGGAGACGTGTTGCCGGGATGTTTTCTGAGAGGAGGCCCAGGAATTGGCTGCTGCAGCCTGACAAAGCAAGAGCAAGTGGGACTTTGGTCATGCTCCATAAATATACCAAACTGGGCTGGGAAGGAGGGGGAAATCCTGGAGCATCCCTGGAACGAGAGCAACTGGATTCAAGCTGACTATGAGATACATTCAGCCAGAGAAATAGAAAGCGGGTTTCCAGGCACTGCAGGAGGCAGCACCTTCCAGTATGAGGCACTCGGGGGAGAGGCACTAATGGCTTTGAAGGAATTGAACACTGACGAGCAGTCTGGATGTGGTCTCTGTGATTTCCTTTCCTCTGGCTCCTGGGAAGTCTGGGCTTGTTTCCCTTATCTTCCCCACAGAGGCACTGCCGGAGACTGAAGCATCTGCTGTGTGTTCCTGGAGAGCAAGATGTCCCCACAACCTGCTGCCTCAGATGGAAAGTGAAGATGGGGCAGGCATTAGCCTACACTCCCCAAGTTCCATGTGGCAGTCACTCCCAAAGACAAGGGTGCCCCAGCACATTATGGGGTGCTGCCTCCATTCAGACCCTGGGTTTGCAAGTCACAACCCCCAGGTTCAGGGCGATGTAGATCCTTGTGGGGCAGGTGTGGATCTGACCCTGGTACTCACCTCATTTCTCACCTTCTAGGGAAGTACAGGCACAGGGCTGAACAGCACATGGATTTGGGGGTTTTGATCCAGGAGAGTTTAACAGCCTTTCCGGTGCAGGAGCATCAGCAGGAACATCCCTTTTACACACTGAATTTGCTGTTCAAATTCCCCTTTTCAGTTCCTTGCAAACACCCTATTCCCTCCTCCCCAGCCTGTCTGCCTGGCTAGAGGCATTCTACCTCACTTTGTCACAGAGTTTCTATAGTTCATAAACTTGTGTTGGGGGAAATGATGCTGTTTATAAAACACCACAAGCTGTTAGAATAGTGCTTGTCATAATTATGGACCTGAGCCTACATGTACAGCCTTGGCAGACATGCAGCCAGCTCAGTGTCCCTGGATTAGAGGGAGAGATTTTTTACCTGCTAAATGCAAGTTGCTCTGAAGGTATTAAAGCAAGTACTGAATAAAAATCCTTTCTTTAACAGGTCTTGTCAAAGCAGAGGACAAAGCAAAAGCCCATCGGGCCAAGAAGTTGGAGGGAAATGCCAACATGGAGGAGCTGAAAAAGAAACCTCCAGGAGTTGGTGTGAAAAAGGAAACGTCTGTGCATTTACCAGCAGGTGAGGCTGGGGGGGGAAAGCACAGATAACAGCTCTGTGTGCAGTGTAGCTGCTTTTCTGTGCACTACCCCAAACCTCCACGGTCCCTACCTTCATGCCACCATCCCCACTTTCACCTGCAGCTCGTGGTCCCCACACCCCTCTCGGCCCAGGGGCTTGTTCACTGGGTGAGTTTTCTGGCAGGTTTGTCAGGAGAAGCAGCACAAAGTCAGAGATAGGAGCACACAGCTCCTGCTCTTTTGAGATACAACACAGATGTGGGAACAGCCAATGCTCCTGAAGTGTTAGTGCAGCCACCATTGACATCCTGAGGGGCACCTTACCTTCAGTTCAGTGCCACGTCAATGTGATGAAAGTGCTGGGAGTTGAGAGCCAAGTTCTACCTGGCTTCACTGTGAGTCAGCATGTGACCCATGCGATGATGGCATTTTTCTAACATCATTCCCATGAATGACACCAGTGCATAACTCTGGGCATAATTACGCCTTCCCTGCGCCTCTGAGGTGCAGCCTACACCCAGCACAGGTTGCTTGCTTACCCTGAGAGCTCTGACAGCAGGAGGAACGCAGGATGTGCAAGATAAACACAGCTGCAGTGCCTCGCACTGCTTTCAAATTCAAATAAACGACTCTCTGATCTCACAGCCACGCAAGAGCATCCAAATAAACAGACTTGGCGGATTTTATTCAGTCCAGGCTTCCCTTGCTGGAAGGCCAGCACTGCTCTGCTGAGAACACGGCGTGAACTCTGGGCCTGGGAGCTGCTTTTGGCCCCACGTATCTCTTATTTTGGGCTTTTTAAAGGCCGGTCACAGCCATTCAAATAAACAGATGCCTGGAAGCCAGCAGTCCCCCAGCTTCCTCCGTGTCTGCCGGGAAGAGGATTGCCAGAGAAGCTTTCCAGGCACACGTCCGGATGGAGCTGAGACACTCACCTTTGTTTCACTCCCGCTAATTGTTTCATTTGGCAGGGGGAAGTTATTCCAAGCAGGGCAGGATCAGGTGGCTGGGGGCATCATCGTGTTTTAACTCCCAGTGTGCAGGATACCAACGGGGTTGGAAAGGTGAACCTCCTTTCCCCAGGTTGTCAGGTGTGGTAACTGCACATAAAATGACCCAGTGACCCAGTTTGCTTGGGCAGCTGCAGGAGAGTGGGACAGGGAGAGCTGCAAGGGCCTGCATGGTTCATGTCTGGTCTTGGCTTTGCCTGGGAGAGTGTATCTCTTTTTTTTAACATCGGGAACTTTCCCACTTCACTGCTTTTCAGCTTAGCAAATCAAGCAGCTTGTGCGCGTTGGATGTAACACCTCTCTCCTCTCCCTCACCAGCAAACCCCGAGGACCAGTGGCAGCGGGAGATCAGCGAGAAGGGGGAAGTCTCCTGTCCAACCTGCAGTGTTATAACCAGGAAAACTATTGTGGGGCTTAAAAAGCACATGGATGTCTGTCAGAAAGTAAGGCCTCGCTTTATTCAGTCAAACACATGGATTTTGGAGGGGAATGGGTGTGTACATGTGCCATTCATAAATGCATAGTGGTTCTCCTAAAACTGTTTCTGGGCTGTGATAGAACACTTGTTGGTCACCTTCAGATTGCTGGCTGGCTTGCATCAACTCAGAGGGATTTGGACACTAATTCTCAGCAATTCTGAATCCCTTTGTGGTCTGGGCTCCTTGGCCCAGTGTCTCATCAGAGTCAGGTATTTCTCGTAACTAAATGAACAGTTTTAAGGCTGGAGAGCCTGTCAGGGTTGTCTCTAATCTGGCCTCCTCCAGAGCCCTGGCTGTGGGGTTTCACTGTGTGCTGTGCCATGTATCAGGCCAAATAAACTGTGGTTGCATGAGAGCATGTCTCAGGGAGACTCCGAGCCTGGATGTGCTCAGGCAGGCTGTCAGGACGTAGGAGTTCAGTAATGGTGCAGTGAAAAATTGTCTCTTTGCCACACCACCATCCATCAGAGCACAGGATTACGTCTTCATCCGTCACCTAGCGGAGCCATTGCCACAGAAAGCCAACGTGGGATCGATGCCTCCTGCTTTGAAAATATGTGGCTGGGCTTTGATTCCACATTCATTTTCTGTAAATGCCTCCCCAGCCATTCCCTTGCTGTTTATACAGCAGTGGGAGGCTGCTCTCTCTCCCAAACCGCGTACTACAGCAATGCTGGGCAGAATCCTGCTGCCTCCGATATCCTCCTGGCCTCAGTGGAGTGGGAATCCTGGTCGTATTTCCTCCACTTTGGAGCATCTCCCAAGCCAGGCTGGCTCTGTGCAGGCTGCACAGCCAGATGACTTGCTGAGCACAGCTCTGCTTGAGCAGTCAGTGGTGTCTTCCCTACTGGAAATATGCCAGTGGGTGTTCAGCTGAGAACTTGGGGTTCCAGCCCTTGGAGTGAGTGTTCTGTCACCCTTCCTGAGAGGGACCGTCCTTTCCAGAGCTCACTGTGCTGCCCTGGGAGTTGGGATCCTTCACAGAATCCCAGACAGGATGGTCCCTAAGCTCCAGGTGTGTGACCACAGGTGCAGCTCTCAGCATGGCATCTCTGAGATGAGCCTGTGGCACAACCATAGTGAGACCCTGCTGCTACAGGCACATGGGATCCCTATCAGAAGCCACCCTGTGGTTCAGGCACCCCCTCTGCTTTAATGACTGATATATTCCTTAGCTGAATGATGGGAAAAGGGATGTGCAGGCTCCCAAAACTCTTATAAAAAGTGGAAATTGGTTTCTCTGTTCCATGCCTGTCACTAAGCAGTCTGCACCTGTTTCCTTTGCTTTTGGAAAGGAAATAAGGGATGGAGAGGGTTGCAACATGCCTGGGCCTGAAGGGGGCAAGGGCAGTTATATCTTCCTGGTATCCCAGATGGAAGGGCTTGTTGGAATGTGGGCATGGTATGTTTTTACGTGTTGACCAGATGAATAAATCCCAAATTGGCTGGTAGTGGCATCTGATGTGTCAAGGAGCTGTTAGCATCCACCTTGTTAGGATCAAGTGCTTGGATCTGGAACAAGATTAACTGATGGGAGCACAGGTACCATGGGTCACTCCCAACTGGCTGCAGTGAGTTTATTTTTCATTTTCCTGGAGTTCCATAATGAGGAGAGATTTGCAGATCCATCTTCATTGTCTCTCCAGCTTTTAGTCCAGTTGTGATTGAAGGGAGAGTGGTGAAGGAGAAGCAGAAATGACCACGGCTGACCAGGCACTGGTTCCCTGTTGAGATACTCTGTCTCTTGGTGCCCAAAGCATGAGCCTCCTGAGCCAGTAAATTCTGGTCCCTGCCTCAGCAAGAGTCAAGATCTGCTCACACACTGTGCAAGTGCCCCTCGTACCCCGGGGTGTGCAGTTAATGCATCTTCCCAGGCACTTGGGACGCTGAGTTGGGTCAAACAGCAGGGCAGTATGAGGCAGGGAATATCCTCCTGTGATTGTGTCCTTAATTTCACTCAGCCCAGGCACCCAGAAATTACACTGTATGCCAGCATCTGTCTTGGTTAACAGGGCTGCAGAGCACAGTCCACTGACATTGGTAGATCAAAGCTTCTTCTCTCTCCTAACCCTTTAACAGGAAGAGTAAGACACCAGATCCAGATGTTTTTAGCCAGTGAGGCTTTAAATCTAAATCCAAAATGGAATGTTTTCCAAAAATTGGGGCATTGATAACAGTATCCAGGACTACAGAGAGAAAGCTCTGAGCTGCAGGCAGGGACTGGGATAGGGAACAGGGTCACTGTGTTGCCTTCTGGGTCCCACCACTGGGTACTGCTGCAGCAACAGCCACCCGTGGGGTTACTGACCACCACCAGCAGCCCTTGGAATGATGTGGCCTCTCTGGTGACTTGCCTTGTATTCCTTCAGCTTCAGGATGCCCTGAAGTGTCAGCACTGCAAGAAGCAGTTCAAGTCCAAAGCTGGGCTGAATTACCACACCATGGCTGAACATGTCAGCAAGGTAAGGGAGCTGGGCTATGCTCGTCTCGTGCGTCCTTCCTCCATGCAGGTGATGAAGCCATCCATCAAAAGTCCTCTTTCCATGATCTTTGTAAAGGAGGGATCCACCTTTGCCACATTTGACACACTGCTCAGCCTGGCTGGTGGCCTTCCCCCTTCCTGCCAAGGTGGCAAGTTAGGCTCATGTTGATCCTGATAAGTAGAGCAGAGGACTGAAAATATAAAACAGGATTTCAGATCCCAGCATGGGGGAAGATCCGGTGAGTATGCTGAGGCAGATCTTGAGTGACAAAGCTCTGCCTCCAAAACTGTGCCTGCAGTTCCGGGACTGAACGGGTTCTGCCTTGAACGAATCTCAGAATCTGGTCTTTAGCTCTCCACTGCGCATGGGAGAAGCACCCACTAAATTTATCATGAGTACAATTTTGCAGGCACTAGTTTAGATGCCGTTCTAAAAGCCTGGTTGTGTACATCTCTGAGATACCAGGGCAAGGCATAACTGCATTTCTGCATGTCCCGTGCTTACCAGTTGTGACTTGTCTTTTACCTGTGCCTTAATCTCCTGCTCTTCAGTCTTTCTGGTGAATCCTCTGTGCAGGAACTGCTCCTGGGTTTCTCAGCTGACCCTTTGGGTGTAATCACAGGGAACACATGAGCAGATCCAGCACGTAACAGCAAAGCAGTGGGAGATCCAGCTCTCCTAATAAGAGTTTCCCTCCAGCCCAGGGCAGCTCTCTGCAAGGCAGGGGTTTACCATCCACTCCTGGCACAGAGGACATGAGTAAATGGTTGACTCTGTCGCTTCTGTTACTTCCTTGTTTCCAGCCTGTTCCTGTGGAAACCGCTGGACTTGGTGAACAGGAAGAGCGGGAAAGGCTGAGGAAAGTGCTAAAGCAGATGGGAAAACTGAAATGCCCCAATGAGGTACGAGAACAATTCTTGTTTCTCGTTCTGTGAAAAGCTGGAAGGAGTGAGTCCCATGCAGAGGGGGACATGTACTCTCCAGGCATCCCCTTGGCATGTGCTCGACGACGTTTCCACCTTAGCTTAGCCATCCCAGTCCCTGTCCCACTGGCTCTGTGCGCTCCACCAACAGGACAGCCCAGCAGGAGGGTGGGCACAGGGCAGACTGAGGAGTGCTGGAGGGCAGGTTCTGCTTCCTGAGCTCAGGAAGGGGCACAGCCTGTTCTGGGCACAGGGTAAAACGAAACCAAACCACACCAGAACCAGAAACAAGCTGGTTGCAGACAAGTCACGAACAGGTAAGGGAGGCGTGTGGCAGAGGTTTGTCCCGTGGGTGCTTTGCTCTCCGTGCAGGCAGCGCCTCCCCAGTGCCTTCCCCTCCCGCTGCCCGCTGTGTATCTGTCCAGAGAGCTCTGTCTGTGTGTTGGGGCAGGGAGTACCAGGGGCAGGGACTGCTCCTCCCATCCCTCTAGGGCACTGTCACGCCTGTGCATGGCTCTTTGGGGACTGTCAAATTCCCCAGCGCTCGGATGGGATGGGTTGGCAGAGCTGCTCTTCCGAGTAGGCTCCTTGGGAATGTTCCTTCCTGGAGAAACGGCACCCCAGCCCTTTCCACATGGGCACGTGAAACCCCAGCCCTCCTTAACCCTTCCCTTCTCCCCATCTCCGTAGGGTTGCATGGCCAACTTCTCCAGCCTGATGGGCTACCAGTACCACCAGAAGCGGTGTGGGAAGCAGCTCGCCGAGGCCGACAAGCCTGTGTTCAGCTGCCCACACTGTGGCAAGAAGTACAAATCCAAGGCTGGCCACGACTATCATGTGCGGTCAGAACACACGGCCTCGGTGAGCCCCCCGGACGCCTCCGCAGCCCGAGGAGCGGGGCCATCCCCCCCCGGGGGGGACTGCAGAGCTGCGGAGCCCATGGGCAGGACAGAGCCGGGCAGGGCCGGGCCGGGCAAGGCAGGTGCAGACGTCGGGCCGGTGTTGTTTTCTCCCTCAAATCACCATGCACGTGTGTTGTACCATGCAGTGTCAGGGGGAACGGGGTACATCCCCCCTCCAACCCTCCAAAAATGCTGTTTGTGGGAGTGGTCGGCAGCATTCCCTTTCCCCAGTGCCCACAGGGCTGTGCTCCAGCCCACCCTGCACCCGTGCTCTGCAGGAAAAAAAAGTCAGACCTCAGGCCGCTCCCTCACAAGCCGGCTGCTTGCCAGCGCTGGGGTGGCAGGATCTGTCCCTGGGGAGCATCCCTTCCTGTTCTGTTTATCCCTCCTGACAGTGCATCCGACGCTAATCACTCCCTAACTAATAACTGGAGACATTTATACACGTGGGAGCACAGAGGGACACAGTCTATGGCTGCTGCTGCCTGCTGGGCTGAGGGAGACGGTGCTCCCCTTGCTCCCATGCTCCGGTGCGGAGGCACAAAGCAGGTCTGGAAACACACAGCCCGAATCCCAGCATCCCCACCCTGGGGCTGGAGGGCTCATCTGTTCTCTCATCATGTCCTTCCTGACTCTGTCTCTGTTGCAGCCTCCAGAGGAGCCAGAGGTGAAGCCGGAGCCTGGTCCCGTAGAAGATTTTGAGAGAACCCCGAGCGGCCGCATCCGTCGGACGTCGGCCCAAGTAGCTGTCTTCCACCTCCAGGAGATAGCAGAGGACGAGCTTGCCAGGGATTGGACCAAGCGGAGGATGAAGGATGACCTGGTGCCTGAAACGAAGAGGGTGAGCAACCTTTTGTTCTCTTTTTGTTTTTGCACTAGCTGTACACAGAGATCCTGGGATTCCAGCCTGGCCCCAGCTGTACACAGAGATTCCAGGATTCCAGCCTGGCCCCAGCTGGTTGAGGGCTCACGTGTCTCACTTGCTGTGCCTTAAATTAATTAGCTGTGATGGCAGATTTATTGCTGAAGAGCCCACCCAGCAGAGGCTGAGCCGCTGTGGTGTGGAGGCTCCCAGCAGCAGGCAGCTGTGCCCTTTGCAGCAAGAGGTGGTGCACTGGGGAGAGATCGGGGTCTGGCCCAGAGAGTGTTGGCGAGGGAGGTCGGTTCTGGTCCATGCTGAGCAGGGAAGTAGGGGCTGGCAGCCAAGAGGAGCACGTGAAGCGAGCAGATCGGATCTGAAACCATCTCCCTTACGCTGTCAGAGAGCAAAGATGCCCCAGGCAGAATTCCCTCCTTTCCACATCTCTTCCTTAACTTCTGGGAGACACTTTCCTGGGGTTAAAAGGCCTGCAGCATCCCGGAGCAGTGCTGCTGGGAGCAGAGGAAGGCGGAGAGTGGAGGCAAGGCTGAGCCCCACAGGCTCCAGCAGTGGTGCGCTTGTGGCTCAGTGCTGTGGGGTCTGTACAGGGCCCCAGCAGGCTTGAGCTTTTTGTAGGCATTGGAGTGAGTACACATTAAACTAAACCTGCCTTCTGGCTGTGGGAGGAGGTGATTATTCCTGGGAGTTTCCTAAAACTGCAATTCCCTCCAGGTATGCTCCTTCTGGACTATAAAAGGAATGAAACAGCAGTAAATCATAAACCTCTCAGTGTAAAGGGGAAAAAAGAGAGGGGGAATAGGAGTTTTATCCATTTGCCAAGACTCAATGCAGAGCTCTCCTGCAAGTCTCTGCATGAGCTGCAGCCTGTTTCCTGAGCAGCTGACTGCAGTTAGGTGCCAGGCCTATTCCCTGCTCTGAATAGACATCTCTTGTCCAGTGCTCTGAAATTCACCCTGGTGAGATACTGGGCATGTTGCAAAGATGGGAGTGAGGATCAGAAGGCATCAGGAGAGTGTGAATAGTCCCAGCTTAGAGGACCTACCCCAAGCCATGAGAGCAGCCCAAGTCACAGAGCCAGCCTGGAGAAGAGATGCGGTTCACCCCGGGAAAAGGGGTGGCAGGACAGCAGAGCTTGAGCCAAAATGCCTTCCTGCTCCCACAGTCTGTCCCATGCTGTCCTGGCACCTGTGTGTGCTCAGCAGAAGTGCCACCACGGTCCTACAGAGACCCAGAGAAGCTCAGCCTGGCTCAGCTCTGGTCTGCACGTGGTGGGCAGCTGGAAAACCAGCACAGGAGCAAACCAGCAAATTCTTTACCCTCCTTGGCATCCCAGTGAGGCACTGGCACAGAAGGGGATCCAGCCACAGCGCTGCCATCCACATTGGGGCAGAGCTGGGCATTTTACGGCCAGAACTGCTTGCAAACTTTTTATTTCCCAGTGCTTGGTGTTGCCATTGTTGGTTTCCAGATGACTTCAGCTGCAATGCATTAATAACATAAAAAAGCAAGCCCAAAGTAGCTGTTTCATTTCAAATATTGTGGGAGAAGAGGTGTGCTGCTCTCTTCCCCCCTCTCCTGTCTCAGCTCTTGCATTCTTTTCTTTCCTCCTGGAATTGTTCCCTTTACTCATGACTTTGGATATTTTCTTTTTGAATTGAGGGAGCAGCCAGGACCCCAGGCCAGGACAAGGGGCACATGCTCAGGCTGGCATACAAAGGCATCGTAAAGGTCTCAGCCCTGGCGTAATTGCTCCATGAAATGCTAGTGGGTTTTTTTATGAGACATTTCTTGTGTTCAGGGTGTGATTGTTTAAGTTTAACTGAGCCCCATCTCAGTGCTAAAAGCAAAGAATTGCTGTGAAGTTGGCAGAAGCAGCTTTGCATAGAAGATGGGCAAGGGAGGAATTGGTTCTGCTCCCAGATGGCAAAACAAGGCTCTTGGGTTGGAGGATCAAGAGACCTCAGGCCCTGCATGAAATCCCACATGGATTTTGGAGGAAGTCAGTGCAATGGGTGAATCTGTACATAGCTGTGCATGTGCCTGTGGGTACGTCTTGCAGTGACTGTCACGTTCCCTTGACAACACTTCATAATCTGTTCAGTCTATGACATTTTTTCTTGACAAGCAATGCTGGGAGGAGGTGGGAGGCAGGTTCTGCCCAGGGAGGCTGGTGGGAGCTTGCTGACTTCAGCACGCTCTGAGCTGCTCTGCTGAGCCACAGTTTGCATTGCTCAGGACTGCTCTGCATTTACAAGTTGGTTCAGTTCAGGGTGTGGAAAAAACCTCCCAGCAAGCCCCAAAACAGAACTTCCCTCAGAACTGCCTGTGGGACAGCCTTGTGCTACATGGGAGGCTCAGAGCAGCCAGCAGCATCCCCATGTCCCCATGCCACCACCCCACCACGTGGGGCACGTGGTGGCCATCCCTGAAGGAGCTGACAGCCCAGAGCCACTGGAGCAGCGGGAAGATAAACACCAGTTCACCAAGAGCAGGGCACCGGAAGCAATGGGAACTGAAGGAATTCCCAGGAGAGCCGCCACACCACCACGTCTTCTTCCCCCTGAGCCATACCCTGCCATTGGGAGTACACTGCCAGGCCTGCAGACTCCGTACTGGATGTGCAGAGAAGTGGGATGTCAGGGATCAGCAGCAGATTGCAGCTGCTCCTTCACCTTTCCATAAGGGATTTCTGGGATTCCAGAGGGACAGATGCTTCCCAGCTCTGCTCTTTAACCAATAGCGGATGGATACACTCAAATTTGTTGCAGCGCAGGACAAGTTCTATCCCCAAACTCTCGAGTTCCCCACCATGGTCCCAGCAGTCAGTATGGATTTCAATGAAGCTGCTGAAGAAAGCCACCCCTCTCCATCCCTTTTCCAGGCAGCAAAACTTTTTCCCCGGGGAAGACACAGCTCCTCAGCAAGCCAGGGGATGCATGGGGTGTATCCCATGGGATACAGGGGTTTGCAGCCTCACAGCAAGAGCAGCCCCACTGCAGTCCCTGCTCTGTGGCCACATGGCAGCCGGTCCCAGCCGGGGAGAGGGATGCTCGCTTTGGATCCCGTTGGTGGCCTGTGGTGGGATGTGTTCGCCTTTCCCCGGGAGGATGGATTCCTTCACACCAAAGCAATGGCATCAGAATAAACGATTGCTGCTCGATCCCAGGCCCTGCGCTGCCTTCGGTCTGCGCTAACCAAATCCAGCATTTCTAAATATACACTGGAGTCTTATTTTCTCGCTCCGATCTTTTTTTGCCTCCAGATAAGCTGAAACAGATGGGGTGTTTCACAACAGCCGCTTGCTGAGGATGTCAGATGGGGAAGGGCAGACCCCCGCTGCTTTTCTGGGAAAAATCCCCTCTCCAGAAGCTCCATGAAGATGATGCCGACCCTCCTCTGGCCTTTCCTGGGGCCGTTGCCTGCCCATGAGCAGCCTTGAGGCTGCAGGTTCCCAGCTCACAGCAGTGGGCTCTGGGATATGGTGGGGGATGAGAAACCACCTTCTCAAGCAGAGGGAAGAGGCAGCTAAGAGGCAGAAGGGGAGAAAATGTTGTGGAAATCCCACTGTTTCAGAGTGTGATGCTTTCCTGGTAGAGCTTGAGGTAAGGTTCCTTGCTTCAAGGTACTGGAGGTTGTGATGGGCTCCTGCAGCCCAGGCAGCTGCCATGCCACCAGGGAGGGTGCAGAGCTCCACTGTGGGGTACATGGACACCCCGTTTGCCTCCCCATGCCTCGGGGTCTCAGTGTTGGTGCAGGCCTGGGGTCAGCCATGGAGTCTGCACTTCCCCGTGGAGTCTGGTACCGTGGGGTGCCAGGGATCTGGAGCAAAGGGCAGCTGTAGGCCAGCCATAAAGCTAAAGGGGAAAAGTCATCTCCAGGCTTGAGGTTTTATACTGGAACCAGGATAAATTCCAGAGCAGAAGAGGCTGCCTTGAGTTTGTCCCCCAAAACAATGGCCCTGCGATCCTGGCAGGAGCCAGGCTGAGCCCCGCGGACTCGTGGCACTGGTGGGCCAAACCAGATCCCAGCTCCAGCTGCGGGGCCGAGTCCCTCTTTCCTCCCCTTGCTCAGTGACCCTCCTGTGGGACCTGGCTGCTGGCCAGCACCCCTGGGTGCATTTTGCCTTCACCGCATCATCCACAACTTCCACAGGATGATGGGAGAACTGTGCCTTGTGCTGGGGATCTGGGTCAGGCTTCAGGGGTGCTCATCGGCTGAGATATCCCGCATGGTTCTCATTTACTGCAATATATTTTGGGGAAGGGGAGAGCTGTCTAGGGAGCAGAGAGGATTGAAATATGAAAGTTAATTAAATAAAACCGTCAGTCAAAGGAAACAAACCTTCCCAGCCCAGCATCCTTTGACTGTTCAGAAGAGATGGGCTGCAGCCAAAACCAGTTGTAGTCGTTTAATGATTTGGCCACGAAAATTTTCACTTACAGGCTGTTTGAGGAAAATAAATGGAAAAGAAAAAAAATATAAAATATTCCATGCCTGGGGCTCCCTCTTAATAGAGACATAAAGATGACTTTGACATTCCCAGAACCACAGCGCCCTGGGAAGACATGGGATTTGCATGTTATTGTGCAGGACTGTTGGAGGAGAGCAGGGAGGGATTTTTCTCTGGAGTGGTAAAGCAGAGCAGTAGAGTCCACATCTCTGAACATCCCCCCTCGCTTCCTCCCTGGGGACGCGCAGAGGGAGAGGTTGTTGCTGGGGCTGTGTGCGGTTACCGTTAATGTTTGCTCATTCATGGGATTGATTGGGTTTTAATTATGAAGGCCGTTTGGCATCCTGGCTCTCAGTATCAATGGCAAAAAGGGACTCCTGTGTTCTCCCCTGGAGGTGGCATTGCCTTCCCCAGGCTGGGGACCAAGCTCTTGGTAGATGCACCATCCCAGAGCTCCAAAGAGGTCTGCTGGCATCTCCCCCAGCCGCGAAGCACGACAGAATTGCAGCACGCTGGGGCTCGGGGGAGTTTTGCACATCCACATCCGTCCGGACCAGCGTTCACGGCGCCGTTTCGCAAGGCCCTGTGCCCCTGCCCCTCACATGGAGCCCAGTGCTCCCTGCTCCGGCCATGCCCCGCCACGTGCCAAGGGGAAGGCTGCAGGGGCACATGGATCACTTCAATTTGAGTGGAAAGGAGCAGCTGGCATCTGAGCCTTTGACATCCCAAGCTTCCCTTTGCACGGAGGTTTGGGAGCAGCTGGGGGGAGCTGGACAAAGACAGATTCGCAGCTTTATCAGCACGTTCAGGAAAAGTCACAGCTGGAAAAGAAATGCAGCCAGCTTCCCCTGACTCTGAACCACCAGCTCTGGGTCCTCGGGGAATGGTTGGCCTGGGTGTGCACCTCTGCAAGCACCTTTTGGCCGTGCATTCTCCATCCAGTGTGGAGGCAGGGAGGCAGTTGCTTCTCATGCTCGAAGGTGCCCATGGAGAGTGGCACATGCTCAGGTACCCACACCTGCACCATGCCATCTGTGGGCTCACCCAGCACTGCTCCCCTCAGGACAAGTTTGGGGCTCAGGACCCAAACAACATCCACTGGCTCTAGCAGAGCTCACCAGGACGGGCTGGGAGTTGTGCTGGCGTGGTTTTGCAACCCAGTGTCCCCTGCAGACCTTGGCACAGTGGCTCAGTGCCAGGCAGGGACCAGGCCTGCAGGTAGGGCCAGGCACAGTGGCTGGGAGGCCCGGAGATGCCTGGAGCTGTCACAGCTCCCTTGGCTTGTGCTGAACACGCAGAACTGGAGTTGGGAAGGCTGGCCCACTAGGCTAACCCTCAAAGTCGCTAATAAAGTGCTAATTAAAAGCACTTGGATGGAGCAGCCCTGCCAGAAGGAGAGGCAGAGACACAAGAGCCTTTCATTGTTTAGCGGGTTGTGCCCATTCATCCATGGAAGGCAGCCATGGAGGCTCCTGGCCTCGTCCCCTCTGCCCAGTGTGCAGGGTTGTTTATTCCCCTAGTTATAAAACACGGCAGAAAGGCTGTGGCAACACCATGCACCAAAAACACCGTGTCCAATCCTGACCCTGTGGCCGGGCATGGAGCCAGGAGCAGGAACTTCTCCTCTCCTGGTTACCAGGGACTCCTCGCTGGTGGCAGGGCAGTGGGCAGAGCCACCTCCCTGCTCTGCAGTGCCCGGGGAGGGGAATGGCATCTCTGCGGGAAGCCTCCCAAGCAGTTTTCAGCTCCGATTCACTTCGAGACAGGGCAGTACCCATGTGAAGAGGCAGGACCTCGGACTGGGCTGGGGTGTGCAGCTCTGCTAATCGTCTGCTATTGTTCACAGCTCAATTACACCCGACCAGGGCTTCCAAAGCTCAATCCCAGGCTGCTGGAAAACTGGAAGAACGAAGTGAAGGAGAAGGGCCGCATCAACTGTCCCAACAACGTAAGGATTGTTTCTGTTCTTCCATGGGCCAGCTGGTCTCAGTCTGCAGGAGCAAAGGGGGCTTTTTGGGGCAGAAACCCACCAAAAATGGTTCTCATTGGGCCACCGATGAGAGTGGTGCTCAGACATTCATTTCACCTCCTTTTCCTGAGCTTGCTGCTGTGCCTGGTTAAAGCACATCCCACCTTTGGGATCCTTCTGGTGTGCTCAAGCTGCCAGGCTTGGAGACAGGGCCACCCTTGCACTGATGGTTCAGCATTGACCAGTTTGGCCTCTGGAGCTGCCTTTGGGAAGCTCTCAAGATCCTGATGGTGTGAAGGCTCCACATTCTGCACAGCCTTTTGATGCAGAGAACCTGCTTTTCCCAGAGTTAAGCCAGGCTAGATTTAAGCCAAGCTTTTTTAAGCCCTGTGACAAGCACAGACCTCAGGGACTGGTGCGTGTGCCTCATCTCACTGTGAAACACAGCCTTGGCCCGAGCTGACAGAGAGGTGAACCCCACCCTGGTGTTGAGCCTGGATTTATCGTCCCAAACAAAGCCTTGCTAATGGGAGTTCTGAAGGAGGCTGTTCCCACAAGGCCAGGGGAGCCGGGCTGGCTAATTAATGTCATACACGGGCACTTGGAAAAGATGTTGCTCAGAAACTGGTCATGCTGCTGCCTGGGTGATTTCTCCTCTGCGTTAAGCCTCTGCTGTGGCTCCAAGAACTCCTGTAGCCCAGCAGGACCTCCCGACAGCTCACAAATGTAGGTTTTCCACAGAGACGTTTTTTCAGCCCGTTGCAGAGGGATGTAGCCACATGACTCCCATTAGCATTAATGGGAAACGTGTGACCAGAGCCCTCGGCGCCTCGAAGAGCATTAACTTCACACTGCTCAGCCCAGACCCGTGGCCGTGCTGGCTCAGCAGGCTCCTGGCCACGGCTCAGAGGAAGGCAGGGGATGAGTGGGATCATCTCTAACCCGGTTTCATTTTTTCCTGCAGTGCTGTGAAGCCATTTACTCCAGTGTCTCGGGGCTGAAAGCTCACCTGGCGAACTGCAACAAGGTAGGTCCTGCCTTTTACACCCTTTTCTCAGGTGGCTTTGGTGTTTGGGTTATCTCTTCCCCCAGCTGATTTGGAAGGAACAAGCCAAGGGACAATGGCACAGGTGAAAGGATGGTGGTTGCTGGAAGGACTGGCCGGGCAGTGCCACCTCCAGTAAATTGTCACCAGGCAGATGGAGGCAGAGAGGCTTGAGCTGAGAAGATGGGATGGAGGGGATGTAGCTGCCATTCCAGCTCTAGAGAGAAGGTCCCACAACACGAACTTCTCACTTGAATGCCCAGACCTGTGACACACAAAGTGTCTTGGGGACACAGAAGCAGGACTAAGCCCTCCTACCTCATGTCCTCCCATCCCACAGCAGCCCGTGCCCAGCTGGTCCCTGCAGGCCCCGAATCATTCACAAGCCCTTGGCTACCCAACGTGGCCAGCATCTCGTGCAGCCACACAGTAGCCACAGCAGCTCAGAGTCAAGGAGCTGAATGTTGGAAATGGAATGTTTCCTGAGGCAGGTTGGAATCGGGAGTCTTCCTCTGTCGATTTGGGCAGCCCTACAGCCCCTCTGGAAGCCCAGCTGGAGGGAGGCTGGTGTGGTTTCTCCTGGGATAGGCTGAGTCCAGAAGAGGCAGCTGTGCAGAGACCAGTGCCCTCCCACTGGATGGAGCAGCCCTGAGCTCCAGTGCCCTGCAGCTGCCCCAGGGGAGGGATCAGGAGCTCAGTGTAGGTCCCTCAAATTGGAACCAAGTAAGAGCTGCTAAAGCTTTATACCCTGAAACATTTACAGCTGCAGCTTCCATTGAATGGAGCTTCCAGGAGGCAGCTCCAATATATACCCCGTGGTTATTAAAAACATCAACTCCCGCGCTCCTCCAGCACTAGCTGGAACAGCAGCCCTTAATGAGATCATTTAGAAAATGGGCTGCAGAGATCCGGCAGGAGAAGCTGGATTTATGCAGGATAAAAGAGCAAACACAGAAGACTGGGACAGCTCTTTCTCGGAGAGAAAATGGAGCTGGTTTCTGGCTGGTTCCATGCATAGGAAGCAGACAGAATCTGCATGAACATTTGCATGAACCACAGAGCTGCACCCTCTGGATCTGCACAGCTGTTCCCAGGTGTTGGGAGTCAGCACTGGGGGGTTGCTCTGTGACCCCCACACTGCCATCAGCAGGATTCTTTCCCTCAGTGGAGAGGATTTACTTTGAATACACGTGCCAACAAATTGGGCATAAATAAATCACAGCCCCTCCAGAGCTGGTCTTTGATTCCTGCTGTAAAATCCTGCAGAACTGGTTGCAATACATCAAGCCTTAGCAAGAGCAGAGGCTGCTCCCAGGCAGCACCCCATCCTCAGTGGGGATTGATGCACCAGGATGATTTTGCACGAGGGTTCCTGAAGCCAGGCCTGTCCTCTCCCGAAATGAGAGACCCATCTAACTCAAGATTTACAGCTATGGAGGAATTCCCAGGGAGGAAATATATGGCTCAGAGGGGCCCATCCATAACCCCCTCGTCAATAGAGAGCACATTATCTCCCGCGTGCCGTGACCTGCGGCAGAGCCGGGAGATCTGTCATCCCACCAGGGCGCTGGTGACAGGAATCCAGCAGTCACCCTGGCTCCTTGACAATGTAACAGGAAAATTAGGTGAGTGTTGGACATAAATCCAATGGTGGCTCTGTCCCAAGGTAGCGCAGATCTGCTGACAGCGAGGACATGGGGCGATGGCCCCATCACCTGCTGTTGGTGACACTGGGGACACAAAGGCAGCAGCACGAGTGGCATGGACTGAAACTCAGAGAGAGAATGTGGCTGTGAGCTCCTGGCCTGGCACTGAGTCTGGTAAAGGTCTGGTGGTTCAGACATGGGTGTTTATTTTGTGTCACTTTGAGGTCACTGGAGGGTCAGGGCCAGGGGAAGGCCGCACCTTGGGGCACTTTGGGCTCTGCAGGAGCTGCTGTGTCTTGCAGGGGGACCACTCAGTGGGCAAGTACCGCTGCCTCCTGTGCCAGAAGGAGTTCAGCTCTGAGAGCGGCGTCAAGTACCACATCATCAAGGCTCACTCGGAGGTAAGGAAGCAGCTGGAGCTGGGCTGGGCTGGTCCCTTCTCCAACACACGCATCCTTGGGCTGTCCCTTTCCATCTATACATGCATCCATCCATCCATCCATCCACGTCTGTTAAAAGCAGAGCGCAGTAGCAGTTGCCAATCAGCCTGGGGGGGTTCTCTTATCTCCATTGGTGTCCCTGACACCCCCAGGCTCATTGCAGCTGCACAGCAGCTCAGGGAGGTAATGCCAGCACTGTAAGGGGTGGGCCAGGCTCAGCTTGTGTGTTCTCGTGCTGGTGCGAGTACTGGTGCCAGTGCCTGCCCCCAGGACAGTCACTAACCCCCATGTCACCCCACGGACACAGAACTGGTTCCGAACCTCCTCAGAGGCCAGCCGGAAAAAGAAAAACAGGGAACAGCTTTCTTCCAGCAAAGAGGAGAAAAAGAAAAGCACAAACGGGAAGAAAAGGGGAAGAAAACCCAAGGAGAGGCCTCTGGAAATGTCCCCGAAGGGCAGAGAGAGCCTGGCAACAAAGACTAATCACAAGAAAACCCTCGAGCACTGGGAAGGCTCCCGGGGCAGCCCTGAGGGGGATGAGCTTGTCCCCAAGCCCCTGAGCCAGCGGAAGGGAGGAGCCAGCAAGATGCCCGAGAAATGAGCAGCTCAGAGACTCGTCTCCGAGGATTCGTTTACAGCCCAGGGTAACAGGGTGGGGGTCTCTCCCGGTTTTATGTCCCCTCCTCCCTATCCCACCTCCCCTTGCCCCACCCTCCTCTCACCCTCTTTTTACAAAAAGAAAGGAAAAAAAGAAAAAAAAAAAAGACAGAAAATACCAATTAACCACTTTAAACAAATCACGGACCTTGTTTCACACTGGAAAACAAACAGGATCAAGGAAGCTGGAACATTCTCCACCCCCTGCCCATGTACATACCCCTCGGTGGGGCCCCGCTGCCTCCCCGGCCTGTGATTCCTCTCCCCTGCGCCAAACTGGTGACGCTTGAGTGAAAGAGAAGTGCAATAGCAGTGGGGTCCCGTTGGTTGGGGACCCTCCCCGAGTGGCTCCGTGCTGGGGCAGGGAGCTGCCCACCTGTCTGGCGGCCTCCCAGCACCAGGGTGATGTTTCCAAAGATGTTTGAACTGGTCGGGCGGAGGGTCCAGCAGCGGATGCTGCAGTGGGGGAGTTGGAAGCGCTTTCCCTGCAGCCGCAGGTCACGGGGGAATGTGTTCGGCAGGGAGAGGCTCTGTGGGTGTAGGCTTGGCAGGGTTTGTCTGCGTGGTGCGAGGCACGGGAGGGAGCAGGGAGTGTGGCCAGGGGGCATGGCACGGGGCTGGGGGTGTGGGAGGTGCGAGCAGGAGAGGGGGCTGGTCTGGGACTGGTCAGGTTAGAAAGATTAATGGAAAGTTGTGGGAATGCTTGTGGGCACCGTGGAGAGTGGCAGTGCAGCCATGGGGGTGCAGTGAGGGAGCTGTACCTCGGTGCTTGGGCTGCATTTGCCGGACATAGAGCGCTGTGATGGCAGAGACACGATGGCAGGGCCAGGGTCGGGGGAAATGGCAGCCAACGTGCTGCCGTCTGGCCTGGGGCATCCAAGGGTGATTCAGGGTCCCACTGTGCTCCATCCCAGTGGTGGTGATCACCCAGGCGGGAGGAATGGGGTCTCAGTTCTCCAGCTGTGGCTGCAGGAGGTGTGTGACAGGGACGGGGGCTGCATCGAGAGACAATCACGGGTCCTGCTTTAGGATGAGCCCAGTTGCTGCCCAGGCACCTCGCATTGCCCTTGTCCTTTCAGCCAGGACCCACCATGGGGGGAGTCTCTGCTTCCAGAGATGCATCTGAGCCCCTGGCCACCCCCCTCGGGATGGCAGGTCCCTGTGGTGCCATCCCTGCTTGTGCTCCTGTCCTGACACAATCATCACACCTCGCTCCAGCCTGAGGGAGCCATCCCGGACCGGGATGTGTCCGTCTCCAGACAAAACCAGGCTACCTCCGTCCTTGGGAAACGGGCACGTTTCCTCTCAGTAACAGAGCAGAAAACATTAATTCGATTTTTCCCCAATTCAGAGCCAGGAAAGAGGCATCAGAGGGGTAGCTTCTGCTTTTGCTTTAATTAATTCAAACCTCAATCCTCGCTTTCCTTCACTGCTCCTTGTTGCCCACCAGAGGCTCGGGATCATTCCTTGCTCTGAGCAGCAGCTCAGTCATAATTAACGTCCTCCACTGGCAGGAGGGGGGACAGTGGTGGCTGTAGCCAGGGTTGGCTTCTCTGGGAGCCAGGGCTCCTGCTCTGTCCACAGCTCTGGCACCTGAATCCACCATCTGCATTGCCCAGCAAGCTGGGCACGTGCCTGCGGCTGAGGGAACTGCCTGAGCACTGCTGGCTGTGCCGGGCCCCGAGGCAATTAGTGAGAAAGCTTAATTAGTCACCATGGCTCAGCCTGGTCGCTGCTTGCACTTCATCAGGTCTGTGTGTGGATGGTGGCACTGGGGTAGAACCTGCCTCCCTGGGGAAGTGCAGAGGTTTGGGAGCTGTGGGACAGCTTGGAACAGCTCACAGGCAGCAGCAGGAAGGGGAGCATGGGCAGAGCTGTGGGCCTGGCACTGAAATCTCTGTGAGGGGGCAGAGGGAGCTGCTGGATCCCAAGATCATGTCCTACCATGGAGGAAAGCCCCCAGGAAAGCTCCGTGCCCTGGCTTAGGCAGGGGAGATCCAGGTAGCTCAGGCTGCTGCTTTGGATGATCACCACACGATCTCCACTGTCTCCCCTTGGGCATGGCCTGGGACTCCGTTCTCATTAACGTGCAATTAATTGGCTTCTCATTGAGTAAATTACCAGGCAGCACTGTGCTCCATGGTGGGGGGAGCCCTGGAAGCTGCTCAGGGTAGGGGAGACATGGGAAAGGGCCGTCTCGGGGTCATAATGGGGTCAGGATCAAAACCCACCTCCGCTTCCATAATGAGAGTGTGGGACAGGAGCAGGGACAGCTGCAGTGGCCTCGCAGAGTGACACCAGCTTGGAGGGGACCCCAGGAACTGTCTGGGGTCTCAGGGCAGGCAGTGGGGGTAGGGGTCCTGGTGTGAGGCTGTGCCTGTCACCTTCAAAGCACTCACAGCCACAGTGAGGGCAGCACCATGGTCAGGTGGGAATGTGTATGAGAAAGTGAAATCTTCAGGGGTTTTTTCCACCCTAAAAAGATGTTTTCCCTGGTAGTCATCACTTGGAGAGGAACGTGTTCCCCCCACCTTCTCCATGAGACATCTTTTACCCTCTTGCTTGTCAAGGGAAGGTTCCAGAGCGGTGCTGGGATCACCAGCAGCTGCCAGTGCCACGACAGGTGAGCAGACAGGGCCAAGTGACACCGCAGTGGCATTGCTGGGGGCCAGTAGGTTATGCCCCTTCAGGTGCTCCCAGCGAGGCAGCACCAGAAGGGAAACCACCTTGATCCAGAGGGACAGGCAGAGACTGTGGGACCAGGCAGGGGATGAGCTGTCCTGTCCCCTTCCATCCCCTCACCTGTGGGATTTGGGAATTTTGTCACCCTGGGCATAGTGACACTGTGGTCCCGCACCTCCACTGTTGGGGAAACCCACCATGCCATCACCTGTGTCCCCAAGGAAAGGGCTAAACCTGCATGGGAGCAGGGATGGACTGCAACCCTGTGGGAAGACCTCACGGAAAGCTTGGATCACAGGGGGCTGCCGTGGCTGGGGAACCCTCGGCACCGACACTGCACCCTGGCCGGGTTGTCTGTGCCACACCAGCTCCGGCCATGGTGGATGGAGCTGCCCGGGCCTGGAGCATCTCTCACCCCCAGGAACCTTGGGAGCATTTTGTTCTTTTCTTTCTCTCCTCGTGACACCCATCCCACGGCATACCCGAATGTTTCTCGTCGATGCCAGTTATTAGTGCATAAGTGTATTTTGGGGAAAAAATTAAGACAGAAAAAAAAAACAAAAAAAAAAGGAAAAAATGAATTTTCAATTTATCACTTGTAACCATATATATAAATATATAAATATATATATTAAAAAGTGTTTATTTGCAAAAAATAAAATTGTTTTAACGGTAAACTATCTTATAATAAACTCCCGATTTGTGATGATCTGTTCTTTTGTTAATCATTGACAAATCCTCAGTTGGAGAGTACTGTCCGAGCAGCTCCGAGCAGCCAAGCAGCGCCGAGGCGCTCCCTGTACTGTATGTATGAAACAGCTGTATCGAATAAATGGTTATTGATTTTTTATTAGCACTGTCGTCTGCATTATTGGGCAGTTCGGTGGGAGGGTTGGACGTGGGATCCAGTGGGTTTGGATTTGTCCTTCCTTTGTGGCGGTGCCTGAGGGGGATGGAGCATGTGGCCACCAACCCAGGGGTACCCCCAAAACCGGGATGGGGAAGGTGAGGACTGGTGATGTTTCCTGCACCAGCACTCAGCACAGCTGCCAATCCTGGTGCCAAGAGGATCCCCGATGCCCAAAGCCCAGCTGCCCCCCACTCCCATGGTAGAAATCCCCCCAAAGCTGCTCCCAGTCCACCCATCCCACCAGCAGCGTCTCCTGGCCCCAGGGGCCACATCCAGCCCAGGACCTCTCTCTGGGGAGCTCTGCGGGACCCGGGGCCACCCCCCGGCTCTCCCAGCGTGGGAATAAATCCTCTTCTGCTCCCTAATGGCTTTTTTGGCACCGAACCCAAGTCAGGAACAGATTTAGACTGATCTCTGCTGGCTGAGAACGCAGCATTTCCCCACGGGCCCTCTCCCCTCCCCAAAGACGGGTGGAGAGCCCGGGAGCTGTGCTTGCCTTGCCCCCACCCAAAACCCTTGGTACCCCAGAGCCCAGACCCGGGGCAACCCGGGCGTGATGGGAGCGTGGTGCCGAGTAAAACCAGACCCTACCCAGGGCCTCGGGACCCCCACGGGGCCGGGATCCCCCCAGCCTCTCCCCAGCGCTCAGAGACACTGCCAGAGCCCGGGCTCACCCAAATCCCTCTGCCCCCCGCTGCAGGGTGGTGGGGGATGCTGTGTGTTGCTCCTGTGCGGCTGTCCCATAGCACCCACGGGTACCCACAGCATCACTCTGAGCCCCACAGCACCCACGGGTACCCACAGCATCACTCTGAGCCCCACAGCACCCACGGGTACCCACAGCATCACTCTGAGCCCCACAGCACCCACCCATGCCCAAAACGACCACCTCTCCCCCAAAACACACA
>VZRL01003091.1:1783236-1814268 GCA_013397895.1 Origma solitaria
ATCCGCACCCCAGATCACCCCCAAAACCCTCCGTCCCTCCCGCCGCTCTCTCCCCAGCCGCACTACAAGTCCCGGGGATCCCCGCGGCAGCGCCGCCCCCGCGCTCCGCCGCTCCCGCAGCACCATGGCCGCGGCCCCGGTGCCCGAGGGGGCTCCGGCAGAACCGCACGACAGGTAAGATCCTGCTTTCTTTTCCCCGGGAGAGTCCCTCCGGGCCGGCAGCGAGGCCGCGGCGCCGCGGAGCCGCCGTTTGCCGTTCCCCGCCGGCCCCGGGCGGTGCGGTGCCGGTCCCGTCCCCCACGCTGCCACTTCCGCGAGTGGGGCCTCCCCGAGCCCATCGTTCCATGGAATCCCTTCGCTTCTCCCACCAACCAATTATTTCTTCCCACCCCCGCTTTATCCCTTGTTTGTTTTCATGCTTTTTTTTTCCCCCACGTTGTTACCTTTTCCCTCATTTCCCCTATTTCCCTTATTTTATGGGTTTTGCCCTTAATTTCCCAGCAGATATACCATTTCCTCCCATTTTCTGGCACACGCATCCACTCCATTAAGATGAAGAGTGGGACAACCTAAACTTTTCCACCCAGAAAACCCATACCCCCCCACGCCCCCACACACATATTCATGTTTCCCCTCTCTTTTCCATCCCCTTCTCCAGCACGATCCTCAGGGACTGAGAGGACTGACTCTTCCCAAATATCAAATATCTGGGAATTGCATTTGGAGCATCACAGGTGTGCTGGGGATGTGGCAAAACTGATAGGGATGGAGCACCCCTACATCCTTGCTTGTAGGGTACCATCACCCCACGGCACTGACTAACCAATCCCGGAGTCAGTGCCAAAGCATCCTGCCTGTTCCCATCCCTCATGTTCCCATCCTGCATGTTCCAGCAGCTAAATCCATTGCTGGCCTGTGCCCTTCCTGTGAGTCAGCCATGAATATTGGGGGAGGATGAGGATAAGGATGAGGATGAGGATGAGGATGAGGATGAGCATGGAAGGAAGGAGTCTCCCCAAGTTGTGCCGGCCGAGAGAGGGATGAGTAACCGGGTTGTGTAACAGAGCCCCTTCAACCCTGGCTCCTGCTCGGTATAAATAGCAATGGATAATTGGGTTTGCAGAGGGAAATGTTTGTCCTTTTGTGGTGAGAGAGCAGAGACTGTAAAAGAACTGGAAGGCAGTGCCTGTGCCTGGAGCTGCTGGGATGAACCATCGGGCTCCAGGTGCCTCCAGACAGGACAGAGCTTGGTATGAGGCTGGGTAAACTGGGAGTGACATTCCATGGGTTCCAGGATGGGCGTGGGCATGGCATGGCAGTGGGGGAGCAGCCAGGTCCCTCCATCCCCTGAGTGGGTTCCTGCATCCCTTTGGCAGGCTCATTCATCTCACGTCTGGGTTCTTCCACCCCTCAGGCAGATTTCTTCATTCCTCAAGCAGGTTCATCCATCCCATGGGCAGATTCCTTTATCCCATGGGCATGCTCCTCCATTCCTTGGCTGTGTTCCTCCATCCCTTAGGGGAGTTTCTCCATTGCATGGGCAGGTTCCTCCATCCCTTGGGATGGTTTCTGGGACAGGGAAGGTCCAGCCAAGGGCCAGCACACATGGATCCAGCCCAACAAAGCCCAGCTCAACGATGGAGGAAACAGGGTTGAACTCCACACACCTGTGGGAGGGAGGAGCTCACAGGGTGGGATCTGGGAGCAGGGCATTCTCCTGGGAACAGGCATCCTTCACTGTGGGCTTGGTGTGTCTGCAGCTCTTACACCAATCCAGTGACAATATTTGTGACCAAACCAGGAAAATCCACGTGCAATCCATGTTCCATCCTTAAATCCCAGGGGAAACCCACCCAGCAGCTGCCATCACCAGAAAGGAAAGGGGATCCTGGCCTTTGTGCCTGCTTTCCTCTTCCTCCCAATTTTAAGTCTGACATTAGAGGAGGGATTTGCTCTTAAAAATCACCTGAAAGAAAAAAGTCCAAAACCCAGAAATTCCAACTTGTGCGAGAGCTCAGCAGCTAGGAAGGGGCTTGGAAAGCAGAGATTTATGCCAGGAGGAAAGCTTGGTCACTGCTGGCCTTCAGAGCCACTGTGTCCCACCTGGGAACCCAGTGGGAGTGTCGGGGGGGATGCTGGACTTGCTCCTGTCTCCTGGACATTCGAACAAAGGCAGGAAAAGTGGCAGCAGGAGCACGCGATAAGGAACAATATCCCTGGGCGAGGGCTCCTCACACTGTGTCCCGCGTCGCTTTGCTTTTTTGCTTCTTTAATGAGAAGGAACAGAAGTGGCTCCGGAAGAGAATTTTATTTTTAAACTTCTGAGAGAGCTTTTACAGTGAGAGGGGAGTCTGAGCAGAGATCAGGGATGGAAACGTTTCTTTGATCATTGCTTGCTTCCCTGATGTTGGGGCAGCAGCTGCAGCTCACGCTGGGGAGAGGTTACCCCAAAACCCTCCCATCCCTGTCCCCTGCCTCAGGACCAGCCCCTCATCCCTGGTTCCCATCAGGTTTCTGTCTTTCGGGATGATGTTCCGCAGGTCCCTTTTGTGAGCAGGAGCAGGAGGGGGCTGGCGCTCCCATGCTCAGGAGGGGTTTGCTGAGGACTCTGGCAGGCAGTGTGTGTCCCCTGCCTCTGGAGTAACCGTGATGGCTCGAGGAGGAGGAGGAAAGGGTCTTTTCCTATTTCTGGCCTCATCTCCAGGTGTTGATGCTAAGCAGGAGGGAGCACCCTCCGCGGAATGCCCTGGCAGTGGGTGCACAGAGGCCAAGCTCCTGTCTCACCATGCTGGGGTGGGCTGGGCTCTCACTTGGTGACCATGGGCCTTTGTCAGGATGCTCCGTGTCCCTGGCAGAGCCTGGCTGCCCTCTGGTGTGTCCTGCACCACCTCCTCCCTTCCTTGGCAGCTAGAGGCTGCCCCAGGGCTGGCCTGGACCCCCCTGCTGTGGTGCCCAACCTCTCCCACCGTTGCCACATGTCCTGCCCTTCAGCAGCTGCCTGGCTCCCTGGGCTTCCCGCAGGATGCCCAGGCTCCCTGCTCTTCCTGGGGAGGCTGATTTCGGGAGAGGAGCCGGCTGGCCCGGGGGAGCGAGGGGCAGCTGGCAGGGGGTGCTGAGGGAGCGGATGGCCCGGCACAGCAGCCAGCGGGATGTTATTCTTAGCCACCCGCAGCCCCGGGGTGTTGAGTTTCACCCACTTGTTTACTCCAGGGCTGAGGGGACAGTGAGGGGCAGCTCTTGGGGAAGCTGAGTGACATGGGGGGGACCCTCAGCCAGAGCCCCCACCAGTGGGAACCAAGGGACGGGGATGAGTCCTGAACCAAAAAGCTCAACACGGCCAGCAGCCCCCAGCCCCGAGCCCCAGCTGCTCCACCAGCTGCATGAGGGGTGCTGGCTGGTTCCCCCTGCCCTGGGGTCATCCCCTCCTGCCCCCGTGCAGCCCCCTCCCCAGTGGTGTCAGGAACTCACCGGTGGATGTGGATGTCACTTCGCGGTGCCCTCCCTGCGGAGCCCCGTGTCCAGGACAGCCGAGCACCCCCAGTCCCGGGAGCAGAGGCGCTGGGGCCGGTGTTTATTGCCTGTTCCAGGGGCGGTGAGGGGAGGTGTCACCTCACCCCCAACCCCCCCTCTTTTTCTTTAATCAAGCCAGTGCTATTAATATCAGGTAATGAACGTAATCTGGAGGTTAAGCTATCCTCTTATGCTGATGACCGCCTCGAAGCTCCCAGGCACAGACACTCCCCCGGCTCTGCTCCTTTCTCCTGCCTCCATCTTCCAGCCCTCGGATCTGCTGACGCTCCGCGTCACCCCAGCCTTTTGGGACCCCTCAGTGCCCATTCCAGGGCATGGCTCCGTGCCCCGAGAATCGCCCTGGGAGCCGCACTGGCATAGCCACCTTCACGCCCTGGTAGTACGAGAGGTTGTGGGACAGGAACCGAAGTGTGGACAGGGACAGAGGTGACACCCTCAGCCCAGGATCACCCCTGGATCGGCGGTGGGGGGAGATGAGCAGCCCCCCAGCCTTCTCCAGCGTCCGCATCTCAGGCTGCTGGGCCCTTGGGCCGGATGGCGGGTGAGTTTTGCTTCAGTTTTGTGGGGGATTTTCTGGTTTTCACCTGTTTGCTTGCTGGAGTGAACCCTTGCTGGCCACAGTCCCCGTCCCCCAGCCCCAATTCCCATCTGAAAAGATCAGCTTCCCATGGGACATGGCTGCAGCCAGCCCAGCAGGCTGTGGGGGGCTGGAGGGGGGTCCGGAGGGCCAGGAGCTCGGTCAATGGGTTGTTTACAGGGCGCAGAGCTCAGGACATGCTCTCCTGTCTGCTGCCAAGTTCAGGTTTGGGGCTGTGCCATCTTTCCTTGCTGCTGTGGGTGCTCTGGGACCTGCTCCCTTCGCCCTCCCAGCCCAGCACGGAGCCAGGGTGGTCTCTGAAGGCAGTGGATGCAGAGAGCCTGAGCACAGGGCACAGGGATGGGGATGGGGCACGGTGGGGAAGGAGAGGGGTGCCCCTCGCACCTCAGTGAATTCGCTCTTGGACTAAGCAGGGGCAAAATGCTTCCTTCATTTGTGCTGGTTCAGCAGTGGGGCTGGAGAGCCTTTCTCAAGAACAGGATCACCCCAGGCTTCCTCTGGGATGCTCCAGCAAGGATGCAGCAGCTGCAGGGAAGGCAAAGCATCCCCAAAAGCTGGGGACAGCCTGGAGAGAGCTGGTGGCAGCCAAGCCCTCCAGTAAGGCTTGGCAGGAGAGGGTTTGCCAAGCCCAGGGTGATGTTTCCTTTCCTATTTTCCTGGCTTTGGTACCCCAGGGGTTCACTCCACTGGGGAGGGTCTGTGTGGGACAAGGACCCTGCTCTGGGCAGAGCAATAGCATTGACTCCAGCTCTAAACAGAGATCCCATTCTCTGGGGGCTTCACCTCGCAGGTTAGGGCATTGCAGAGGCTTCAGCACTGCTGCAGGGAATTTTTAAAAATGTATAGGGAGGAATGGCCAATGGAGATGGCTGGGACCAGCCATCCCTTTGGAGCAAGAAGAGCCCCTTCCTGGCAAAGGCAACCATGGAAAACATCTACAAATCTTGAAGTGTAACATTAGGAGAAAAGGCATGACCTTTGGAGAACTCCAGGACAGCCCTGCAGCCCCACAGCCCTTCTCCCAAATAAATCATGGGAAATATGGATTTGAGAGGTGTAGAATATCAGATGCCTCTAGAGGCACTGATGGTGTAGATGATACTGATAGAAATGCATAGAATTTTTGTGAAAGTGCAGAATTATTTGGATGAGATAAGGCAGAACACCAACTCTTGGAATGGGATTCAAGTGTGGCATCCCAGAGCGGCCCCAGGTGTGCTGGGAGAGGATGGCTTTGCTCCTCTCCCAGGGGTGCATGTCCCTGCATCCCACAGCAGTGTCCCCTCTGTGCCAACACCCTGGGTGTGCTGCAGGCACCCTGGAGAGCAGAGTGGAGAGATGACACTTGGGAAAGTGGGATGGAGCTGTGGCTGTAATTCTGGGCACTGCCTGTAGTTCTGGGCATTGGTGGAGCTGTCGGAGTCCAAACCTCCTCCTCCCTGCCAGGACCTGGCTGATGTTGATGCTGGTTGGAGGCACTGGAAGCAGGGCTCAGCCTTGTTTCCGCTCTGCCCCAGCTCTAAAAACAGAGCTTTGTCCAGCTCGGAGTCACTTTGGGAACGGTGGCCTCGGTCAGGATCTGCAGGCTGGCACAGCAGAGCATCCCGGCAGGCTCGCCTGTCGCGTGGAGACTGACAGGCGTTCCCAGAGGAAAACCAGCCGAGCAGCCCCCAGCACCGCACCGGGGGCACAGCTCAGGAGTAACCACAGTCCCAGGAGAGGGGCTGGGATGCGGATCAAAGGAACCGCTTTCTTTTCTGGTAAACAACTGTGTTCTTGTCATCTCTGCTTTTATCAAGCCGAAGTGACGTTGTTTGTGCCCCAGCACCGGCGGCTGCTGTCAGCCCCGCTCTGGGAGTAGCACCGGTGGGTAGCAGCTGCTGCTATCATCACCAGTGGGAGAGGAGACCCAAATATCCCACCTGGGTTTGCTGCTCCTTGTGGAAGGAGACATGTTTTTACAGGAAGACACCCCAGAAAGTTTCCCAATGGGTGTCATCTCCTGAGGTTGCTTTTTAAGCGTCATAGTTGGGGTGTTTGGGGCTTGTGCGAGGCACTGCTTGAAACTGGCTGTGTGTGCCAGTGAGCTCTGGGAAGGGATGGGGTGTTGGTGGTTTGAGCTCTTGTGGGGGATGCTGTGGGTGCACAGCTTAGGGTGGAAATTGGTGAGACAGGTGGGACAGGTGGGATTGGTGGGACAGGAGCTGCAGCCTGCCTTTCGTTAGCAATTCAGCAAAGCCCTGTCTCCTTGCCTGCTCCACAGGGATGTGCCGGTGCCAGAGGTAGGGATGGTGTGCTGTGGGCATCCTGACAGGCCCAGGGGGTTTGCCAGGGGGATTCTGCTGTGCCCAGGGGGTTTGTTGGCTATGCCGGGGTGGAGGTTGCCCGGTCACTTCACGCACAGATGGCCCATCTGAAATTTTGATCTTTATCTAAAATTGTTCTAAAAATGGCTGGGGGAGGGAAGGGAATTAATCTTCATACCAAAACAGCTTAAAATCAACCCAAAATCTGTAAAGCCCTGCAGTTTAAGCCCTTTCAAGAGTGAGCCATAACAGAGCAGCAGCAAATCTCCACTGCCTTGGCCGGCCTGTACCAAACAGTGCCGGTTTGGAGTCAGTGGTGCCCAGATCTCTTGGTTTCCCTTCCAGCCTGGTCAGGGCTGGGGAGAGGAGCAGCATAAGCAGGAAGAGCCCTTTGCACTTTCTCCCAGGGAGCAGACATCCCTTTGGGGCAGTGGAACAGGAGCAGGGAGGAGCAGGCGCTGGTATAAATAATCCTCCCATCCCCGAGCTGGCCAGGCATCGGCTGCAGCTTATCTCCTGGCCAGAGGCCACTTATCGCCTCCCGGCCACAGCTCTCCTCCTGCCAAGCTGGAAGGAGCTTGGAGGGGTGCCTTGTTCCTCTCCCTCCCCTGGAGGAGAGATAAGGGAGAGGTGTTCAATTGCTCCAGGGCTTGGGGTGAGCTCAGAGCTCGCTGAGCTCCTAAGGCAAAGCTGAAGGCTCTGCCCAACACTGCCTGGCTCTGCCCAGCTTGCAGGCTTGTCCTCAGGGGGGGCTTCAGGACAAAAGAGTGGGAGAGCTAGGCTTGGGTGGGAGTGAAGTGCTCAAAGTGGGGAGACAAAAAGGATTGGGGATAGGGGGATGAGGATGGTAGAGCTGTAGTCCATGTGTTTGACGTCTATCCCCAAGAACGGTTCCTCAGCACATCAGGATGGGTTGTTGCCCCCTGTAAAATTCTGCTCCATGCTCGGAGAGCTTGCTGGGGGATTTATTTCACACAGACATTCCTCAAACAGCAGAACTTTAGGGATGGATGTTTGCATGGCGCCTCTTCCAGGTTTAAATTGCTTCTGTGTGAGAATTCCTTGTTGTCATCCATGACTAGGGGTTGCAGAGATGTGAGGGCTGGTAGTGCTGTGGCTCGGCTGTGCTTGTCCTTCCCCCTCTTCCATTGCATCCCTCACCTCTGCAGCGTGGGATCCTCCAAGACCCTGCTCCCACACTCGGGAATGCCCTTCCCCAACACTAGTAATGGTGCTTCTTCCTCTCCCCATCCCAGTAACAGCAGTGCTGAATCCCTGGACCGGCTGTATCCCGCCGTGGGCTCCACCAAGCCCCCCCGGAAGCGGACCACCAGCCAGTGCAAGTCGGAGCCCCCCCTGCTGCGGACCAGCAAAAGGACCATCTACACAGCGGGCAGGCCACCATGGTACAACGAGCACGGGACACAGTCCAAGGAGGCCTTTGTCATAGGTAGGCCACATCTACACTGCCCAGGCAGCATCTGTGCCACCTGTCCCAAGGCTCTCCAGGAGATCACCACCTTCTTGGAAATTTGGGGTTGGCTCCAAGCTGGACAGGAGCAAGGAGAGTCCCTGTGGTTAGTCCAACGTTGACTGGGTGGACTGAACCTGAGAGTGTGCACGGGGGGTGATGGATTGTAGGAGACCACTCTTTGCTTCTTGTTCCCTCAATTCCTGTTGCCTGGGCTGTCATGAGTTCCTAGGGCTTTAGTCTGGACTGGTTCCCATCCAGCTCTCCCTGTGTTACATAACCATCTAACAATGGGTTTCCCAGCTTTTGCTGGGCATGTTGCTGGCAGTTCAAATACATGCCATTAGACATTTTCAGGGATAATCTCTTAGAGTGCCTGTGATTTCCCTCTTTGGAGGCTCCTCCAGCTTAGTGCAGCATCACAGGATCTGTGTCCCAGCCTGTGGTGGGAAAGGCTGTGCCTGGCGTTGGTGACTTCATCTTCTTTTCCCTGGCAGGCCTGGGAGGAGGCAGCGCCTCTGGGAAGACCACGGTGGCCACCATGATCATTGAGGCTCTGGATGTCCCGTGGGTGGTTCTGCTGTCCATGGACTCCTTCTACAAGGTGAGGCTGCTCCGCTGTTGGCCTGGCCAGGCGCCTCAGAGCCATTGCCCACAGAACCTGTGGCTGCCCCATTCCTGGAAGTGTTCAAGGCCAGGTTGGACGGGGCTTGGGGCAACCTGGGATAGTGAAATGTGTCCCTGTCAATGGCAGGGAGTTGGAATGAGATGAGTTTTAAGGTACCTTCCAACCCACACCAATCTGAGATTGTGTGGTAACCCCTGGTGAGGAAACATGTTGTAAATTTAGGGACAGCCATGTGGTTTTCCCTTCCAATAGCTCTTGGAGCAGGGAGGAGGTGACTGGGCATGGCAGTGGGGAGGGGACAGCCCAGCCACGTGCCCTAAGCTCTGCTCTGTGGCAGGTGCTGACCAAGCAGCAGCAGGAGCAGGCAGCCAGCAACGACTTCAACTTTGACCACCCCGACGCCTTCGACTTTGACCTCATCATCGCCACCCTGAAGAAGCTGAAGCAAGGCAAAAGCGTCAAGATCCCCATCTACGACTTCACCACCCACAGCCGGAAGAAGGAATGGGTATGGGACACTGAGGGGGGTGGGACAAGGTGGGGACAGCCAAGGCAGGGGACAGGGGGAGCTGACTGGACCCCTCCAGCCCCTGCCCTTTGCTATCCGATCGGTGTTGTCACCCTCTGCTCTGTGCCTGGCTCAGAGTGCATTTTTTGGGTCAGCTGTCACAATCACAACCTAGAGAGATTCCCTGGGACAGGGCACCTCTGAACAGGTGTTCTGGGCCTAACCACGTCCATTTTGACTCCACAGAAAACCCTGTATGGCGCCAATGTGATTATCTTCGAAGGCATCATGGCATTTGCGGACAAGGAGCTCCTGAAGGTGAGGAAGGGTTTTGAAGCAGTTCCAGGGTTACATGGTGGGAGGGTGGTCTATCCTGAGGTCTAGCAGCAGGGACGTGACCTTCTCTTCCAGGTTACCCCAACTGCTGCAGCACTTGTGCAGGAGAAACAGGCTTTGACTCTGCAGCGGCTGGGGAAGAGCCCCTGGCAGAGGTCAAGCATTTCAGCAAATGCCTCGATTGCAACCATTCGTGCCCAGGAAGCAGGAGCTGAGTGGTGACCTGGTTCCTGGCAGTGCTGGTGCATAAACACAACTAGAAATAGCCCACCTCCACACTGCATGCTGCAGCTTGCACAGCCAGAGGCAAAGTCTGCTGAGCTTCTACTGCACAGAGCCTGGTGTTCCTAGCATGGAATCATCCAGCACTTCAGGCTTTTTTGGGAATTATTTGGATTCATTGTAGAATTACGCAAGGGTTTGTGTTGGAAGTGATCTTAAAGCTCATGTTGTTCCAACCCCCCTTCCACTAGGTCACGTTCCTCCAAGCCCCATCCAGCCTGGCCTTGGACACTTCCAGGAATGGGGCAGCCACAGCTTCTCTGGGCACCCTGTGCCAGGGCCTCACCACCGTCATGGGGGAATTTCACCTTAATATCACATTTAAACCTACCCTCTGGCAGTGTGAAGCCATTTATCCTTGTCCAAAGTCCCTCTCTGGTTCTCTTGGAGTTCTTTAGGCACTGGAAGGAGCTCTAAGGTCTCCCCAGAACCTTCTCTTCTCCAGGCTGTACAGCCCCAGCTCTCAGCCTGTCTCCATCCCTCGGAGCATCTTTGAAGCCCTGACAAATGCTGCATCAGGCAGTGAGCCATGCACAGACTTAGCCAAGCTCTGTCTGAAAAGTTTCCTCTGCTGCCAAGCGAGTGCTTGGGTTGCACTTTTCCTGGAGCAAGGATGACCTCCAGTGGACAGCTGGGTGAATCCCCCAGGAGACTCCTCTCAGCATCCCCACTCCTGCCTCTCGCAATTAAGGGCAGAGTCATGAGCTGCCGTGCTGTGCTGGGCTCCTGTCCAGCCTCATTCCCTGCCTGTGGGAGGGGCTTGGAATGAGATGATCTTTAAGTTCCCTTCCAATTCAAACCATCCCAGGGTTCTGTGATAAAGAATGCCTTGCTTGGTCTGTGTCATGGACAGTTACTCCTCTTGTCTCCTCCTTGCTCTTAAATAACATCCAGCCAAAGTGTTGGAGCTGGTTAGCAGTGGGCTAACCAGGGTTTGGAGCAGCACAAGACCTGGAGGTGACAAGAGTAAGAAGCAGGTGGCAGCAAGGGACTCAGAGCAGCACCAGCCAGGTTCCAGGGAAAAGCTCTGCATAGGCCGGAGCAGAGCAGAGCTAGGCACTGTTAAACAGTGCTGGGCTGGGCTGGGCTCAGCCCCGCTTGGGGCAGCAGGGGAGGGTGGGTTGAGCCCCACACCTGACCCCATGCGGTTTGTCCCCTCCCCTCTCCTTTCAGCTCCTGGATCTGAAGATATTTGTGGACACGGACTCGGACATCCGCCTGGTGCGCCGCCTGCGCAGGGACATCAGCGAGCGTGGCCGGGACATCGAGGGCGTCATCAAGCAGTACAACAAGTTTGTCAAGCCCGCCTTCGACCAGTACATCCAGCCCACCATGCGCCTGGCAGACATCGTTGTCCCACGAGGTACCTCCTCAGTAGCACCCCCGAGACCCCTCGGAGACCCCGTCCCTCTGCCCTCAGCTCTGCTGGCCAAACCAAGGACACAGAGTGACTGTCCCATGCCAAAGCAAAGGTCCCTCCAGCTGAGGGTTTCCAAACACTGCCCAAAAGCATGGGGAAAGTCTGTGCTTTTCCCTCAGCCAGTCTCCTGCCCTACCAGCTCCTGCAGCAGATAGATTTAAGAGCTGGAGGTGACTTGCAGATACCCAGTAACAGCTTATTGAATAAGGATTTAATAAAAGCAGGAATGTCTCTTGCTTTGCTGGGAAAGGGCTGTTTGGGGAAGCAGGGATGCAGTGTGGTTTTGAACACAGTGGGGAATTTGGGGAAGAAACATGGAAAAAGCCTGTGGTCCTGACCAGGTCCTGACTTTTCTTTCCCTGATATAAAGTGACAGGACAAGAGCAAACAGTCTCAGGTTGCACCAGGGGAGGTTCAGATTGAATGTAAGGGAAAATTTCTTCACCAAAAGGACTTTTAAGCCCTAGCACAGGCTGCCCAGGGCAGTGGTGGACTCACCATCCCTGGAGAGATTTAAAAGGCATGTGAATGTGGCACTTGGGACATGATTTAGTGGTGGGCCTGGCAGTTCTGGGTTAATGGTTGGACTCAATGATCTTAGAGGGCTTTTCCAACCTTAACAATTCTGATTCTGTGATTTTTTTGCTTTTGGGACACTCCAGGGAGTGGAAACACTGTGGCCATCGATCTGATTGTTCAGCATGTCCACAGCCAGCTGGAAGAGGTGAGAGCTGCGCAGTCCCTGGGTGGTGAGGGGGATTCACAGCCTGGCCTGGCAGCGGTGGTGGTGCAGGGAGCTGTGCTCTGGGTGCCCAGGTGGGAATGGCCTGGCTTCCCCCATGCTCCAGGTGTGGGGGTCCCTGTGAACTCCTCTGTCTTCTCCCTCACTTCAGTGAAGGAAATCGCCTTGTCCCTGAGCTCCAAGAGAGCAAGTTTGCAGGGAACAAACCAGCCACCCTCCCGTGATGTGAGGGATGTGTCCCTCTGCCTGCAGCCCTCCCAGGGCCAGCATCGCCCCAAACCCTCCACTGCTCCAGCTCTTGGGCTTCCCCTCTTCCCTCCCATGCAGACACTGCTGCACAGCCTTTTCCAGTCAGTCACTTTTCCAGTTTGGTGCTGCGTGCAGCTCCTGGAATTCAAAATCCAAAGTCTTGTCATGGTTGAGCCCCGATCTAGGCATATGCTCCATCATTTGCCCACTGCTAGTTTTAACAAGTCTTCTGTGTGTCCTGGGCCGGTCCTGACCAGTGTTTTGGGACCCTGCAATGATCTGATGGCATTTTGTGTTGCTGTCCCCAAGCAGCACAGCCTCCTCCAGCCGTGTGGTTGTAGCTTTGATGATGTTTCAGTCATGGAGATGCTCAGAGTAATGTCCTGGGAGGTGGAAGGAGCATGACCTGGAAGTAGATGCACTGGAAAGTAAAGGGCTGGATTCTTTCAAGTCTCTTTTGGAGCTCCCAGCTGGCAGGAACTGCTCAGCCCTGGGATGGGAGCTGGCACGCCATGGCATCCAGCTTCCCACGCCTGCTCAGGAGGGACTGCTCTTGGGCAAAGGTGTCTTGGCAAGCTCCTCCTCCTGGAGTACCTGGCTGCCTGAATTCCCAGCACTGAGCTCTGGCAGGTCGGGAGGGCGGTTTCTAAACCCTCGGTCACAGGAGGAAGGATCAGAGGCCTGGCACCACTGCTAGTGCCAGGCTGAGGAGGGCACTGCGCCCTGAGGCAGAGTCCAGGAAAGGGGAATGGCTGTTTCCCCCAGCTCCTGGGGGATCCAGCTGGAGAGTATCACAGCAAATCCAGCACCCCCAGGGTGCTGCTGTGAGCCAGGCAAGGGGTTAGCTTGGGGAGGGCTTTCATTCACCTGGGGCGGGGTAAAAGAAGGGCAAAAGGCTACATGTGAATGCAGGAAAATACTCCTATTTTTCCTTTTTTTTTATCTTGAAACGACCCTGGTGTTGACAATGCTTAATACCGGTTGCGTTGTGTCTTTGTGTTGCTGCCGCAGCGTGAACTCAGTGTCAGGTAAGAGCCCTCACTCTGTCCTGTCTGTGCAGCCGAGGCATTTCCAATGCCAGGCACCGCTTGGCCTCACCCTGACCTGCGGCGGGACCGACAGCTCGCCTAGCGCACGGCCTCGTCACCTCCACGGTGACAAAGGCCACCCTGGCCTTGGCTTGGGGATGGCAGGGACAGGGTTGCTCCCCAGGGATGTACTGCCAGCTTGAGCACAGACCCCTGAACTGAGGCAGGGCCAGGTTTGTAGCTGGGGACCCCCAGTGTCTGCAGGAGAGGAGGCTTTGCATCCTGAGGTTCTCTTCTATTTCTCTTCATCCTCTGAGATGAACAGCTTTCAGAGCCACCAGTACCTGATGATTAAAGATAATTAAACATCAGTTGTTAGATTAGCCAAAGCACCTTGAAAAATGGGTGGAGATTGATTTATTAAATGGGCAGATAGTGACAGGACAAGGAGGAATAGTTTTAAACTTAAGGAGGAGAAATTTAGATTGGATAGTAGGAAGAAATTCTTCCCTGCCAGGGTGGGGAGGCCCTGGCACAGGTTGCCCAGAGAAGCTGTGGCTGCCCCGTCCCTGAAAGTGTTCAAAGCCAGGCTGGATGGGGTTTGGAGCATCCCTGGATGGGATAGTGGAAGGTGTCCCTGCCCATGGCAGAGGGTTGGAATAAGAAGGTCTTTAAGGTCCCTCCCAGCCCAAACCAGTCTGTGATCTTGAGGGTGGTGGGAGCCCTGGACCCCTCGCTGCACACAGGGATCTGTCTGGTGGCACCAAAGGAACGCAGCAGCTTCACATGGCCAGAGGTACCAGCCTTCCCACAGCTTCTGGAGGATGCACAGCCACTTCTGGAGGACTGAGAAAGTCCTGCTGCCTAAATCCAGCAGGATTTCTAATTTCTCAGTATCTGCAGGTGGAGGCTATAACGTCTATGTCGATTTACTTAACCTCTTCAGTGTGTGGCCCCAGATGGGACTTAGGCTCTCTTGCTTCCATTAAGAAGCCAACCAGGCTTTCAGGTATTCTTGTAGGAAGCAGAGGGAATGCATTACTGAAAATGGATTTCCATTTAGATCTCCATCATTGCATGGAGATACTCAGCTCAAGTAACCTTAAAATTTACATTCAGCATACAATGAGCTTTTAAAATAACTGAGATGAACAGGGAAAAGGCTCTGCTTTACTTATTTCTGCTTCAGCCAGTCATTTCCTAGACTAGGCAAGTGGATGTTTTATTTCCCTTTGCTTGTTTAACACCCTGGGGCCTGACATTTCCATACAGACACGTAAGCTTCCTTCTGTGTCTGGAGGTCCAGGTGGGAAAGTGCTCTTTAGTATGGAGAGAAATTTGTTGCTTAAAAAAATGGAAGGAATAACATTAGAGAAGAGACTAATATGTGTGCAAATATATGTGTATATATAGAGATAGATAGATAGATAGACAGATAGATAGATAGACACACATAAAATTTCCTGTCTCCTCTTTAATCAAAGGGGTGCTCAGTACTGGTGATCTTTTTCTGTACTTAAAAGCCAAGTATTTAATACATCCATCAAGTAGTAGCAGTTTTGTGATAGCAAGTTTGGAAAGGTAGCTCTGGTCTCCAGAAACACCTCTGTGATCATCACAGCCACAGGCGGTTTTATATTCTGTTTAAGGCTTCTATTTATGCCTTTGACAGAAAATCTGGAAAAAATTTCCTGCAAAAACCCAAATCTGTTGCCACTTCTGGAGTCCCAGTGCTTTACTGCTGCTGTGGTTTCCCCCAGCCCTGCTGATCTCTCTGCAAGAGGAGTGGGGTGGAAGGAGAGACACATGGAGTGAGATGTGCCTGGCAAACACGGGCTTTTCATCGCAAACAATTCCCCATCCTCTTGTCTGGAATGGCTTCATCTAAATGTCACGGTTGTTGTTCTGAAGTCACTGCTCTTTGGCGGCGCTGGGGACACAGGGAGGGCATTGTGCTGGTGCAACAAAAGCAGGATGCTCAGATCCGGCCCCAGTCTGAGGTACCTGTGGTCCATGAGCTCCAGGGCTGCTTCTCCTGGCCAAGGCTCTGGCTGGGACAGGCAGGGAATGCCTTTCACCAGTCAGATGGGTGAATTCTGGGGAGTTTAAAGCAAGTGGTGCCTTCCTTGGACATGGAAGGCTTGTTTTCATCCTGAAACCACTGACTGCTCAGGAGCAAGCATGCTTGCCTTCCCAGTTATTCCCTCAAAGCACAGGTTGGACCTTAGTGTTCTTGGGATACTTCTTGTCCAGCTTTCCCCGTTTGACTGTGCATGTGCTGGAGATGTAATTCCATACCAGCACTCCCAGGCGGGCATTCCTCCTGGAGGCTGGCAGCAGGAGCCCAAGCAGCCAGCCCATGCTGAGGCACAGTGCTCCCAGCCCAGCCCAGCCTGTTCTCCATCCCTCCTGCCACGCTCTCAGCATCCAGCCCCGCTCCTGGAGCGCTCTTCGCAGCCGATTCCCCTCGCCAATCAATATTCCCCACCCCCAAGGTCCCGATCAGCTTGGTGTGCCCTTTGCCAATTGTGTCTTTAAATATCAACCTGTGGCGCAGTTTAATAGCCCTTGTTTGAAATGTCAGCCCTGAAAGGCAGCCGTGTACGTGTTTGAAATGCCTTGACTGCATCAGCTCCTTTGTAGCTGGATGTCTCTTGTCTGCTTCCTGCTCGATAGCATGTACCACAAAGAGCCGAGGATGCTCCCTGAAGCCTTCCTGGGAGATGGTCACCCCTTTCTCTCTCTCTCTCTCTTTCTTCTTTCCATTTTTTTCCCCTCTAAAGCTTTTGTTCTCAGGGGGAAAAAATAAGTTTCCAAAATAAGACGTTTTCTTGACGTGCTCATGGCTGCCCGTCTGGATGTTCCGTCGCAGTCCTGTCTTGGCAGGGAGGGACAGGAGGCGTCACGCTCCCTCCTTCCCACCCAGGAGGGGCAGGGGATGACACAGCACTGGTGGGATGACTGCTGGAGGGGCTGAGCTCTTCCTTCAGCCTGCAGCCCCTCTCCAGTCATGGTGAGCCTAGGGCAGGTCCAGGTGAGCTCAGGGGAAGGAAGGTCTTCCCTACAGGTGATGTTCTGTTCAGAGCCGGGTTTCTCTCCATGTTTCCAGTGCTCTTGACTTTCCATGTTCTCCAAGGCTTGAGCAGATCATCTCTCCAGCATGCAGGAGGGGGTCACCCCTGTGAGCCCACAAGCAGTTTGCCTGGGAGCAGGGCAGGTTGGATGAAGGATTTTTAGGTTGGACAAATGTTTTTGGCCTTGAGTGCCTGCGCTTGCTCTGAGATTGCAGTGGAGCCCTGGGTGAGGGCTCGACATGAGCCCTGTAAGTGTTGAGTACCGGGTTGGACGGGGCTTGGAGCAATCTGGTCTAGTGGAAGGTGTCCCTGCCCATGGCAGGGAGGGTGGAATGAGCTGATCTTTAAGGTTCCTTCTCCAAACCATTCTAGGATTCTATGGTTCTGTGTCCCTCCGGACCCCAAAAGCCACCATTCCAGTGTGGTACTACCTGGGACAGAGGGGGAACAGTGTCCCTGCTGTGGCTCCAGGGCAGTGAGAGCAGACAGTTTTTTTTCCTTTGTGGAGCCTGGAGTAGAGCCAGTGCTGTGGAGAGCAGTGGTGACATGACTTGGTCACCAAGGGAAGAGCTCTGAGTCTGCACGGTGATGGCCCAGGCACCAGGCAGGTCCAAGAGCCACTGATCAATTAGGGGATTTTTTTTCCCCCTCTGACTAATGACAGTGCTTTTTCCTCTGTTTCATGTCATGTTTGTCCCTCTCCTCTTAAACTCTCGTGTCTCCTGTCTTGTCTCCCCTGAACATCCCTCCCACCGGGTGACCAGAGGAAGCTGCGCTGGGATATGTGAGGAGACAAACGCTTATGGCAGTGTTTTGGTTGTGACACTAACGGCGGGGAGTGGGCGAGGGCTGTGCAGGGTGAGCCACCTCACTAACCTGGGCCGGGGATCTTGGGGCAGACAGCTCATGGGGGCCCGCTTCGCTGGGGCTGTGTGGGCCAGACAGAGGTGGGGGCATTTGAAAGAGAAGGTTTATCCCAAAAATGGGACCTGTTTCCCAAGAAAGCACCATGGAGACCCCCACAAGACTGAGTGGCTTCCAAGCAGGGTGATATCCAGACCTCCCTGTCCCCGCACTGTATGGGTGTCAAAGGAAGGCACGGAAGACTTGGTGATAGAATGCTGACAGCATTTCTTGGGGGTCTGTTGACAGCTGAGGGTGCAGGGGAGGTGTTCCCAGTGCTCACAGAGGTTGGAAAATCCTTGGCATCTGTGGCAGGGAGCAGGAGTCAGGTCACACCACAACAGAAGAAGGGCTGCCCGTTTCACTGGCCTGGTGGGATGCTGTGACATGGACCTGGCAGTGATGGAGGGGAAGGTGCCAGTGGCAAGCTCAGTCCTGTGCCCCTTGGTGAGCTATGGTGGATGGAAGATGACCCCAACACCTCCTCTGGTTTGGGCAACGGCAGTTTGTCACCTGGGCAAACGCACCCAAGGCCATGTGCAGGTGGTAGCTCTGTGTTGGGGTCCCATCTGTGCCCCTCTAAAACAGGTGAGCTGGCAGCCCCCATGAAGGCTCCAGTGTCTGCCCAAGGCAGGGCTCATGCCCTCACCACCACAGATGTCAGCATTCCAGGGCCTGAGAGGTGTTAGGCAGGGCTGTGCCCCCAGGATCTGCCCAGGCCAGCTCTGGCAGGAGGAGGGAGGGGAGGGCTGCAGGGGCAGAGCTATGGGTGCTGCCAGCAGCACAGCCCTGGCACAGGAGCATCTCCAAGGGCTTCTAACCCGCGGGACAGCGACTAACGGAGTGAGCTCGCTTCACTGATGGCAGGGCCGGGGCCTTGAGGGCTGCTTGTCCCAAACCAGTGATGGGGTCTGCACGCCGCGGGCAAGCCCACGAGGGGACCACAGCCCATCCGTGCTCTCTGCATGGCTGCCAGCTGTCCTGGCTCTCTGGAGCGTCCCCTGCATGGGGGCTCTTGGCTGCTACACAGGACTGGAGCTGCTAAAGCAAGAAGGAGCCCTTAAGTACCCACAGGCCTTGGGAATGTCTCGTTTGGTGTTGGTTGGCCAAGACCAGGAGATGGGTATGTGGATGGAGGCCTCACGCTCTGCCCTCCTCCATGCCTACCCATCTTCTCTGTCTTCCTCTCCGCTTGCGTGCCTCTGTGTGCCATTAATCCAGGTTTCTGCTTGATTTGAAATCTTAATCATGCAATGCTTTCATTTGCTCTCTTCTCTGCCTCCCCAACATCTCTGTGTTTTTTGCCGGATGCAGCCGCTGGCACGTGTGTGATCTGACGTATGGCTTTCAAACCCCAGCCCTCCTCCCAGACAAAGTTGCTTGTCCATCCTGCCCAGCCTTGTGGAAGCCAAATGTGACCTTCCTCTCATTACTGCCGCTGTCACAGGGAGAAGTGACTAATGGGGCTCCATTGTGCGCTTTCCCATGAATGGTGTTCCCTTGATCCCAGAATAGCTCCCAGCCCTATTCGTTATGTGGAATGAGTCACACAGAATCAGTCCTGTCCAGTCAAAAAGTCTTGAAGCTGTTCCCAATTTGGAATGGGCCAGGTGCTCTCTGAAATAGTCACATTCCAGATATGTGCCAGTGCTGCCAGCCTGGCTGTGTGTCCAATTCTTGGTGACATCTGGCACCTGTAGGTCAGAGACAGCCACAACAGCCCTTCCTCACCCCATGAGTCCAGGATCCATCAACACTCTGGAATAGGAGAAGGTTTTGATTTTACTTTCTACTTTCTTCCCAAAGAGTGGAAACCTACATGGGCCAGCCATCTTCAGAGAAGTTGTGGCTGCCCCATCCCTGCAAGTGTCCAAGGCCAGGTTGGATGGGGCTCAGAGCAGCCTGGTCTAGTGGAAGGTGTCCCTGCCCATGTCACAGGGCTGGAACAAGATGGTCTTTAAAGTCCTTTCCAACGCAAACCATTCTATGAACCTGGGTCAGGTGCCCAGCAGGAAGGGCAGGTCCTTGGCCTGCGAGGTCCCCCCAGCTTCAGTGACCCTGGTCTGTGGGAGCAGGTCCCTTTGCCATGGCAGGGACCAGGCAGGGCTGGCTGCTCGCTCAGTTCAGCTGGATGGCTTCAGTGTGCGTTTGCAGTGTGAGATGACATCTGGGAGGATGGCTCTGGCCATGTGCTGTGCTCCAGCCTTCAGGCAGCTTTCCCCAGACCTTCTGACCATATGTTTGGTTTTCAGGGCTGCCTTGGCCTCTGCTCACCAGTGCCATCCCCTTCCTCAGACCCTCAGTGTGCTGAAGAGCACCCCTCAGGTGAGGGGCATGCACACCATCATCAGGTAAAGTCCCTGCTGCGGCTCCTGGGGTGGGATGGGGCTCAGCTGCCGCTGGGATGGGCTGTCCTGTCTTTGGTCTTCCCACTCCCACTCCTGCCTGTACTTACGGCTTGGAGACACGAGACAGGGCAGATGATGGTCCCCTGCATAGAGGAGCTGTGCAGTTACTGCTCGGTGATCTTGCCTACAGTTCTGCTCAGATGGTGCAAACAAGAACCAGGAAGGGGCAGGGACTGCCAGACCTCTGCCAGCATCTCTTGGGACACATTTTGGTCCAGCGCTGACGTTGCCTTTCCCTCCCCTCTAGAAACAAGGAGACCAGCAGAGACGAGTTCATTTTCTACTCCAAGAGGTTAATGCGGTTGCTGATTGAGCATGCACTCTCCCTGCTCCCATTCCAGGTGGGTTCAGGGCTGTAGGTACTGGGTTTCCTCTCTGATTCCTAACCCTCAGCTGCCGGGGAGCCAGGTCAGTCCTGGTGCTGCTCCTCCAACCTTCCCCACGGATCAGTCCTTTTAACCCTCGGATTAAAAAGGGCCAGGACTCCCTGGGGCTATGGATCAATTCTGTGGCCCTGGGTGACAGCTCTTTGTCCAGCCTTTGTGTCCAAGGGTCCAGCCCCCATGGCTGGGTGTCTCTAGGGCTCCTGTGAGAGCGGCGTCAGAACCCCTGGTGACTCTTCTCACATGTTTTTTGTAGAGTTGCACAGTCCAGACCCCTCAGGGACACGACTACGAAGGGAGGACATACAGCGGGAAGCAAGTAAGTAGCAGCCAAAGCACTATTGAGACCTGCCCCATGGGGGTGCACTGGAAGCCCTGTGGGTGTGGGGAAGGACCCCCCTGGCTGCCATCAGGCTGGGTTTGGTGCCTGCTGTCATGAGAATGACACCCTGTACCATCGGGACAGGCAGGTTGGTGACCAGGGTTGCCATCAGCAATGTCACTGTGTCACTCATGGCGTCGCACTGAGGGTGGCAGCCTGGACTGGTAGCGGCGCAGCCCTCTTGGAAGGGATGTGCTTTTGGGTTGTCCGTTAAAGCTCCCCCCTGCCAGGACCCAATGTGGGGTGGTGGCAGTTCCTACACCACGCAACCACCCCGGCCGTGTGCTGCAGATCACCGGGGTGTCCATCCTGCGAGCGGGAGAGACCATGGAGCCAGCGCTGCGCGCAGTGTGCAAGGACGTCCGCATCGGCACCATCCTCATCCAGACCAACTGCAACACGGGCGAGCCAGAGGTAAAGCCTGGGGCCGCTGAGGACATCTCCTGGTGTCAACCTGCATGTAGGGTGGGGGCATGGCTCGGGTGTTTCCTGACAGCTCTTCAGTGACCCAGGAGTTGGTCTTGGCAGGGGTTGAGTGCTTTGAAAGCTGCTCCCATGGGCTTTGCCGGCAGGCTTGTGCATGCAGGGGCCAGTTTGTTGCTGAGTGTTTGCGCTGGCTCCGAGCTGACAGCAGGGATCCCAAGGGTAGAGAGGCAGGAGGGATCCTTCAGCCCCTGGAGAGAAGGGCTCAGGTTGCTCCATTTGCCTGCAGCCTCTAAGTTGCTCTCTCTTTCCTCCACCCAGCTCCACTACCTGCGGCTGCCAAAGGACATCAGCGAAGACCACGTCATCCTGATGGACTGCACGGTCTCCACGGGCGCCGCGGCCATGATGGCAGTGCGGGTGCTGCTGGTACGGATGGTGTCAGGCAGGGGGTTGGCTCCAGAGCAACCTGCAAAGCACCAGCCACAGCCATGCTGAGGGGATGTGCCTGGAGCTGGCTCCTCCATGGGAAGGAGGGTGTCAGGGCACACAGCACAGGCTGGGGTAACTCCCCCTGAGCTATCCCTGTGTGTTTCCTGTAGGATCATGATGTCCCAGAGGACAAGATCTTCCTGCTCTCCCTGCTCATGGCAGAAATGGGTGTCCACTCGGTTGCCTATGCGTTCCCCCGGGTGAAGATCATCACCACGGCTGTGGACAAGAAGGTGAATGACCTCTTCCGGATAATCCCCGGCATTGGTGAGTGTCTTGGCAGGAATGAGCTGTGGTGAGGGGATATTTAGTGCTTCTGGTGGGGAGAGGACATTGTGAGCAGCAGTTTAGGTCTGGCCTTGCATTACCCAGAGACCCACTGCCCCTCCTAGGTCCTGCTGCCAGGTGGGTGTCGGGATCATTGTGCTGGCTCTGAGAGCTCCACATGCCCTGAGCCTCCTCCAGCCCCAGGTGGAGAAGTCAGGCTGGGACAGCAGTGGCAGCCCTGTGCCCACCTCCTTCCCTAAGTTCACCCAAAATAAGCTCACTGTGTTCTTCTGTCCTCACCTCTGCTGTGCCAGGAAACACCTTCCACTGGGTGCTAAACCAGCCTCCAGGCTGCTCCAGTTTTGCTGTTGCTCAAGCTGTCAGATAAACCTGCTTTGGTCCCCTTGCCTGCTGGGATGAGGACAGGCAGGAGGATGGATCCCAAGGCTCCCACAGTGCTGCGCTCTGACTCTGTCTCTCCCCACAGGGAATTTTGGTGATCGGTACTTCGGGACGGACGCTCCTCCCGACTGGAGCGATGATGAGGATGCTCTTAGCACTTAGCTGGATGTGGAGGTGCCACTGGCACCAGGCAGCTTCAGCACCTTAACCCCTCTCTCCAGTGCAGATTCCTCCTTCCTCTCACCAAGCATAGATATTTTTTTCAAATCTTACATCGGAGATCTAGGGCATATTTTTTCAAAGAAACATAAATCCTAGTTTGACTTTATGGACAGTCGCGTGTCCCAGCATAGAGCGGAGTTAATTTATTTTAATTTAAATATTTGCCTATATAACTTATTGGAAATATTTTATAAAGGACAATAATAAATTTTTTCTCTGGTTTTCTTGAACAAAGCCATTCTTTTTCACTTCCCATGGGTGCCTAGAAGGATTCGTGACCCTTCAAGACTACAGTCCTGGGAGGGGAGATGCCATGAGCACTGGTGGGAGGTGAAGAATACCACACCCTCGATCCAAACGAAGACTTGGTGCCGGAGTAGAGGCAGTTCCTCCTGTCTGAAGGGAAACCAAAGCTTTTAGAGAGCATCCAAACGAGCTACACGAGGATGGTGAAGGATCTGGAGGGAAAGCTGTACGAGGAGCAGCTGAGGTCCCTTGATTTGTTCAGCCTGGAAAAGAGAAGAGTGAGGGGAGACTGTCGGGGTCTGCAGCTTCCTCCTGAGGGAGGTGGAGGATCAGGCACTGATCTCTGTGTATGGCCAGGGACAGGACCTGAGGGAACAATCTGGAGTTGTGTCATGTGAGATTGGATATTAGGGAAAGGTTCTTCCCCCAGCGGGTGGATGGGCACTAAAACAAGCTCCCAGGGCAGTGGTCACGGTCCCAAGGCTGCCAGGGCTCAAGGAGCTTTTGGACAACACTCAGGCAGAGGCTGGAATTGTTGGGGTGTCTGGGCACGGCCAGGAGCTGGACTCAATGATCCTCATGGGTTTATTCTAACTCAGGAGATTCTATGATTCTATGAAGTTCAGCTGTGATCATGTCACGCTTCAGCTGCAGAAACACCACGTCCATGTTGTGAGTTCCGCAGCCAAAGTGAAACAGAGCTCACCCCAACCCCAGCTCTTGCTGAAACAGAGCTGCTGGAGACGTGGTGAGGAGCAGATCCTGTATCTGTGCCAGGACACAGTGAACAGAGCAGGGTGACCCCAATGGAAGGGGAGCCAGCCCCCCATGATGAGGGCTCAGCCAGAGGAGGCTGTGACCTCCAGGGCTGAACACGGAGCATTTTCCTTTCTTGCAGGATTCAAAGTACCAATGCAACATCTTTGTGCAGGAGATAAACATGCCAAGAGGAGCAGACCTACCTCTTGTCTGGACATCGTGGCCCTGAGCCGGCTCCTGAGGGGTCAGGCAAGGCAATCAGGTGCTCCCGGCAGCGCAGGATTGGGAGGGAGATGCTCTGCCAAGCCCTCACCAAAATGGAGAGTCACCTGGTGATCACTCAGTGTGGGCTTGGGTGTGACGAGCCTGAAATAACCGCCACTGCTCTGCAGCACATTGTGTAAATTCTCAACTAGATTTAAAAGAAAACACACACCCGAGTTCCTGCCAGTACTTGGTGAAAGAAGGAGCCCTCCGCTGAAAGCCGCGCTCAGAGCCAACACTGACACTTGATTAGTGTCTGCTAAAAATAGTTCCCCGTGTGGGTGGAAGGAGAGCTCGTGAGCACAAACACGGGAGGACAGGCAGGCATGGGGGGTTTAGGCGGGAGCAGGTCAGCAGCGGTGGGTCACAGGGTCCATGGAAGAGCGTGACATGGACAGGGACATCCTCCACTAGACCAGGTTGCTCCGAGCCCCATCCAAGCTGGCCTTGAATACTCCCAGGGTCGGAGTACCCACACGTTGCTTACTTGGGGAGGAAAAGCACCTCCTTGCCCTCAGCGTGGTTGGTCTCTGCCTTCAGGTAACACATGACAGCACAAGAGGAAACAATTGTAAGAGGGGAGATTTAGAATGGATATTAGGGAAAATTTCTTCACCTAAAGGATGCTCAGACATTGGAACAGGCAGCCCAGGGCAGTGGTGGAGTCACCATTTTTCCTTAGCAGATCCCTCTTTTACTTCAGGTCTACACTTTGCCCAACAGAGCCACATTTTTAACTCAGATCTGCACTACCCAGCGTGTCTGAATTCGACAAGGGTTTGCACAAGGCTCTCAGGCACGTGGTGTGACTTTGCATCCTGTGCATGGCCAGGAGTTGGACTCAATGATCCTGATGGGGCCCTTCCAACTCAGTATGTTCTGATTCTGTGATTATTTTGCCTCAGCAGCCCAGCCCCGTGCCCATGCCAGCAACTTCCCCAGGGCAGCTCCTCCCGCACCGGCAAACATGGAGCCATTCCCTCCTTTCCCACCCTGTGGGCTGCTCCTGCCACTGCAGAGCGTGGAGCCATCTCCCCTCCTCCCACAGTGCGCCTGCTTGAGGCAGCCGTAGCAGATTCATCCTCAGACGCCGTTTCTGGTGACTGCCGCCCTCACGGCCGCCATCGCCCTCAGGCCACGGCGCCATGTTGGGTCCCTCACCCTCCGGCTCAGCCTGCCACGTTCCCCTCCCTCACGCCGCCATTTACCACCTCTGCCACACCGAATTTCGTTTCAGGGCCACAAGACAGAATTTATTTTGTTCGTGACAAAGTGCTTTGGTAGCAAACGCCAGGTCGGAAACACTGCGTGGGCGGCAGGCAGGTCCCTCCCTCCCTCCCTGCCTCTGCCGGTGCCTCGCTGCCCCCCCAGCCGCAGGCTCTGCAGCCATGCTGGCCATGGGCTGGGCTGCTGGAACAGAACAAAAACCACTCTTTTCTCGCCAAGATATCGATCTAAGGCTTTCTGAGCAGCCCCGGCGTCACAGCAAGGTGGGGGATGCTGCAGGTCTCTTCGCCAGCCCAAACCACCCCGCCAGGATCACGCCATGTTTTCAAGTGGAAAAAAGGGCAAAAGTGGTGGGTTTTGAGTATGGCTGAGCCCAGCACTCTGCAGACCCTGAGCAGGACAGCTCCAGCTCCCACCTGCTGTTGACAGGCCCAGCCAGGAGCATGTGGCACACAGGAACGCCATGGCGACCTTCCCTACTGCTTGCTCCATAATACGGAGGCACTGGAGAAAAGGGCTGGAAAAAATCCTTTTTTTCTGGTTGCAAACAACGCTTCCAGGTGTCTCATTAAAGCAGACAAAAAAATACCAAAAGTATTTGATTTATTGCCATCACAAGGTGCCTGTGGGCTCAGCTGCAGCCCCCCACCATAGCTGGGGCTCCACGTCCCATGGCAAGACCCCCACTTCTGGCAGTGTCTTCATTCTCCTGCTGTCACCAGGAGCCCAAACCCTCTATGTGGGGCCCTCACTCTCAGCAGTGCCTGGAGCCCCCCACCATCTCTGGGGTCTCACTCCCCATGGCAAGACCGCCAGGACCGGCTGTGCTTCAATTCCTGCCTGGCATCCAGAGTGACCCAAACCCCCACTGATCCGACCCGTGGCAGAGCCTCTTGAGCACCATCCCCTCACCACTAAAAATAGAACTGAGCAGTTAAAAAAAAAAAAAAAAGCAAGCCAACAGAAAAAAAAAGCCAACAGAAAAAGGGTGAACAATATCTGCTTGACCATCAAAGAGCAACCACAGTCATTTCGAGGCAGGAACACCTGAGAGGAGGACTTTCGGGTAGTTTTCTCTTTCTGTAACAGATGGGCTCGGTTTTCTCTGAAATAGATGAAATCTTTCCTTGCCTGAGATAACAGCATGAGGAGCTCCAGCGCTGGGGCTGCCCCTCTTGTGGGCTTAGTGGGGCTGGAAAGGAGCCAAAGGAACAATGGGTCAGAAGAAACACCTCATTTTTCTTTTGAACTTGTTAGCTGCTTGATTCCTGTTTGTACAGAACGACACTGATCTTGTGGGCTGAAACCTGTGTGCTGGCCCCAATGCTCATCTGAGGACTTGGCGATTCATTGCAGGAGTGGGCTGTGCTCCTGGTCCTGGGTCTGGGCAAGCAGTGTGTCATGGCTCTCCAGACCTGGCCTGTCCAGTCCACACCTCTGCAGGGCACAGTCTTGGCTGATGGTTAAAAAATGCTGAATTTCCATGTATTATCAACAAAGACGTTTGTTGGGGCTGGCATCAAACACTCTGCTCTGCTAGCAGAGGTGGGTTTCCAGAAGTCGGTATCAAAACGGTGGTGGAAAATGGAGTATTTTGAAGCTGTTGATTGAGGAGTGCCGTGCACAGCGATCAGGCGACAAATCCCACGGGTCACGCATGAACATGTTTATCTGGTGCCACTGGAAACCTTTTAGGCAGCACCTTATGTCAAACTCATGCCATCTGCTGCTCAGAGTGATCCTTGGCCGAGCTCACTCACCACAGAGGCATTCCAAAACATCAAAGATATTTAAAAGATTTTATTTGACCTCAGTGCCTTTGAACAGGGGCATGGAGTGACAGGACGAGTGAGAACAGCTCCAAACTGACAGAGAGTGGGGTTAGAATGGACATTGGGAAGAAATTCTTCCCTGTGAGGGTGGCAAGGCCCGGGCACATGTTGCCCAGAGAAGCTGTGGCTGTCCCATCCCTGGAAGTGTCCAAGGCCAGGCTGGACAGAGCTCAGAGAAACCTGAGATAGTGGAAGGTGTCCCTGCTCATTGCAGTGAATTTTCAGTTTACTGAAAATTTTCAGATTTGTTGAATCATAGAATGCCACAATGAGTGGGAAGGGACTTTAAAGCTCATCTCATTCCAGCCATGGGGTTGTTCCCCTCCAGACCAAGAGACACTGCTCCAGATGGGCCTGGATCCTTTGGCAGGTTCCATATTTTCATGGCAGGCAGTTTTCCACCTTTCCCTTTGCCCTCCTCTGTTCTACAGCCAAAATAGCTCTTCTGCACACACTGAGGATAAACGAAAGATTGAAACAAGTCGTTCTCCTCCAGATCTGCTCTCCTCTCTGGGTTTTGCATCAGTGGAGGATCTGCTGGCTGAGACAGAGTGGCTTTAAGGTGGAGGGGGGATGCAAACTGGTCCTGGTCAGGGAAGGACAGAGCTTTGTCTTATGGCTCCATTCAGTGAGACAGCATTTGGGAAACATTTTTTTGGGGTGGGCGTGGGAAGGAGGATCTTCTTGTTGAACTGCAGGTCAGGACCTCTCCATCCCCTTGGGGACAGGGAGGGGAACCCAGAGCAGCTGGACTGAGACTGGAGGATGGTCTGCAGTTCCCACAGCCAGGGCATCCCTTCTCACCTCTGTCTCCATCCAACAGCACTTTCTCATTTTCAAACGAGTCAAGAGAACCACTAAAACACAGAGTCGTGTCGGGGTTTCATTTTTTGCCTCACTTCTCTGTGCTACCCTGCCTGTCCAGCGTGTAATGGAAATTTTACCGCAGCCGCTCGATGAGCAAACAGGAAGCCAGCAGAGAGCGTGGCAGCTCGTGGTGGCCCGGCTTGGCTCAGCCGGGTGACGAGAAAGGCCATAAAAGCCAGCATGGGGGTGGCAGGGGGAGGAGAGTGGGCCAGAGGGGCCGGGGCTGGCAGCCATGCAGGGGAGCTGGTCCTGGGTTCACAGGTAAGGCAGGCACTGCCCTGCACCCTCTTTTTCTTCCTTCTGCAAAGGATTCCTGATTATTTTTGGAAGTATTTTCCACTGTTCTGCTTGGGGCCAATTGGGAGGATTCTACCATACTTTATTCTCTTTTCTAAACTTACTAAAACTTCACCTTGCTCAGAGAAACTAATTCTATTTGGCTTTTTCCTCTTCTTTTTCATCTTTGCAAGCCCATAATACAAACTTTAAAATCCCCCAAAGCTGCTCAGATTTCCAATGGAGGTGTTGCAGAAGGTAAAGCTGGGCTCCTGTCAGAAAGATTTTTCTTCCTTTTCTCCAAGGGAAATCCGGAGTCCCTCCATTGAATAGTCTTGGCTGGGTGTGGAGTACCCAGAGCTGCATCTGGCTCAGTCCCCACCACAGAAGTGGGGGTGTGTTTGGACCCAAAGAAAGTGAGAATCCAGAAGGGGGCTGAAAACAGATCACAGATTCCTTTCTCTGTGCTTTTTGCTGACAGCTTTCCAGGCTCGTTCACGTGCAAGGCATGGAGCTTGTGCCTAACAAGGAAAACCCTTCCCTTTAATTTCTTACTAAGTTCACTCATTTTGATTGATAAGCTTTTAACATTCATTGCTCCGTACAACTCCCTGAAAGGAGGGTGTAGCTGGGTGGGGTCAGTCTCTTCTCACAGGTAACAAGTGACAGGATGAGACGAAACAGCCTCAAATTGCACCTGAGAAGGTTTAGGTTGGATATTAGGGAAAATTTCTTCATCAAAAGAATTGTCCAGCACTGGAACAGGCTGCACAGGGCAGTGGTGGAGTCACCACCCCCAGAAGAATTTAAAAGAAGTGTGGATGTGGTACTTGGGGATATGGTTTAGTGCTGGGGGAATGGCTGGACTTGGTGATCTTGGAATACTTTTCCAACCCAAAAGGTTCTGTGATTCCGTGGTTCCCTGGGATCCTACAGGGCAACGTGAGGAGGCTTGGGTGGGTCCCACAGATAACCCCACCATAAGAACAGAGCCAAGGGGCCATTTCTTTGCTGTGTCCTCCAAATTCTCCAGAGCTTGGGAGGTCTGGGCAAGTACACGGTGTGAGGCACAAGGCACAGGGCGGGGGTTTGGCAGCTGCCCCAGTGAGGGGCACCTCGAGGACTGTCTAACCTGAGAATGGTGAAACATCAGGGTCAATCTCAGGTTCGTCAGCCCATGAGATGCCTTCTCCAGAGCGGGACGGGCAGCGCCAGCCCCCACCAGCCCCAGGGCTGCTGCCCCTACCTGGCACACGGAGAAGCACAGCGGGGAGCAGGGGGGCACCAGAGCTTCGCCTGCACCCTGGCACGGCTGTGTGTGAGGATAAGGAAGGACCAAAGTGCGTGTCAGCTCCCAAGGAGCTAAGGGAGGAAAGTGGTCAGCAGATCCCACCAGTTCCTCCGGAGAAGCTGCTGGAAGCTCGGCCACACGTTAGCGCTGCCGGGTCGGTGATGCAGCTGCTGCCGTGCGCGAGTTGTTGCTCATGTGACAGGAGGCTCCGGGTATCAAAAGCACCTAATTAGGAACTTCTCCGACTCCCACCCGGATCCTGCCTCTGTGCACCAGTGAGCACAGCCCAGGGGTGAGTTTGGCATCCCTGAAAGCATCATTAACACGTCGCTCCTCACATTCCTGACTAGGGGAGAGAAAGTGACAGCCCTGAAAGAGACGATAATGAATCCCCAGGCAGTGCACGGGGCCCGTCAGTGCTGGATGTGTCAGTAATTTATGAAGGGAGCAGGAAAAAAAAGGGTATTTTTAATTTTTCACGTTGAGCTTCCTAAATAAAACACAAGTACAAGACAAACATGTCAGAATCACTGTCTTTCCTACAATTTAATTACTAATCCTAAAGATAAATGGTCTAAAGCGTTACCAGCCACAGTGCAGGCCACGGGGGCAAGGGGTGAACTGAACTGCCTCTCTCTGCGCCTGCTCCCGGCCATGCTGGTGACAGAGCAGGAACAGCAATCCCTGCCCGGAGCCACTGGCTCACTCTTCCGAGACAAGGTGGCCCCAAAGCTCCCTGAGTGATGCTCTGGGCATCAGCCCCTCTTGCTGGAGGTCTCCCTGGCCCCCCTGAGTGCTGCTCCTGTAGAGCAGCCCCAACAGGGGGGACAGAAAGAGTTTTTCAGAGAGATCCCAGCCCCAGCTGCAGGGGAGCAGCCAAAATCACTGAGCTGGACCCCTCGGACCCCCCAGGTCCTGGCACGACCTCATGAAGATTTAAAACCACACGGGGAGCCCCCATGAGCAGCCAGGCAGCACAGGGGAGGCAGCTCAATTCCCCGTGCTGGGCTCCAGGCAGTGGCACGTCTGGTTTTGTCTCCTTGTGGGATTTTGGGGTCTCATTTGCCCTCAGCCCCCAACAGGTGTGGGGATGCCTTGGGAGCTGCAGGCAGTGCTCCTGGCAGTGCAGCAGGGCCAGGCTCAGCGCTGGTGTTGGGGTAGGGGACAGCGCGGGGTCAGCTGGGGGGGACGGGGGGAGAAGCAGGCTCAGGTGGAGTGCTGGAAATGAGAGCAGATCTCAATGATTCAGTGAAGAAAAGGACTTTAAAAGCTCACAAAGCCAGCGGGAGGCAGCTGCTCCCCCTTCCTGCCCGCCCAGTGCTTGCTCTGCTGCTGCTGGGAGTTATTCTGCAGCTGGGGGGGATTAGGGCCTCCTGGGCTTGCCACCCCCACAGACCTCTTGAGCCCTTTCCAGTGACCCTCAGAACTCTGCAGAACCCTTGTTTTTCATGTGTGTTCTGACATGGAGGAGGATGTGGGGAGATTCTTGCCATTCATCCAAGTTCTACCTAATGTGCGGTGGTTTGGTTTTTTCCCCTTCTCTTGAAAATTTTGTTTCTGAGGAGGGAATTTTCATTTTAGAGACCGCAGCACTTCTGCAAGATGAAGAAAGTGTTCGCTGAACTCTGAGGGCCGGGCAGTGGAGGCTGCAGCAGGGAGGGAGGGAAAGGCAAATTAATCCCTCGCAGGGCTCCCTTGGATCCCAGGATGCACCCTCGGGTGTGTCTGTGCTAGGATCAGGCCGGGAGAAGAACATGCCTTTGTTCTGTGTCGAAGGGGGAAAACTGTGCTCCAGAAGCGCATTTTGCTTCTGCAGCGAAGTTTTCATCTGTGTAATATCAGGAGAGGGATCATTGGGAGGAGCCGGGAAGCAGCCGGGGCTGCCTTCACCGAACAACTGCCGGAGGAGCCATCGGGAAAACTTTCCCTGCGGCATGAAACGCTGCAGAGCTCAGGGCCGAGCCCGCACACACCTGTGTGCCCCGGGGTGCCCCTCTGCCATGGCGCACATGGCCCCGAGAGGATGCGGAGGCTCCATGGGGGTGTCCAGGGCACCAGCGCCAGGAAACACCTCCTGGTGCTGTGCGGGAGCCTGGGGCTTGGCTGGCTGGTCCTGCTGCACCCCCAGTCACCTTGTCACACACAGCGGGCCTGTCGTGCACGCACATGAACTCACACAGACCTCACGCCCCTCCTAGCACTCCAGCTCCCCCTC
>VZRL01003091.1:1815302-1848102 GCA_013397895.1 Origma solitaria
GTGAAGCCCCTCCAGTGCCCCCTGACCGCAGCGGGGGGATGTGGGGGTCCGGGGTGGGGGGGCTGCTCTTGCAGGCTTCTGGCCCCGGAGTGGCTGCGATGCGGGTCAGGATGATTTCAGCTGCCTCCGTCCTCGTCTTGCTCTTCCTGCCCTCGGAGACCTGCTCCCCCCTGCAGTGGCCCCGGGGTCCGTCCCGCAGGCTGACGCTGGCCCCCCAACTCACCTGGGAGCCCTGGATGGGAGCCCCGCGACCCGCGGTCCCTGCCACCGATCCCCTGCCCCAAAGACTGTGCCAGTTCCATGGGGCACAGCCCACTCCGGCCCCCCGAGCCCCGCGGGCGGTGCAGACCGGCAAGAGGCGAGACGGCAAACCCAACTCGTTGGATCTCACCTTCCACCTCCTGCGCGAGTTCCTGGAAATGTCCCGGGAGGAGAGACTGGCCCAGAAGGCGCTCAGCAATAAGCTCTTGCTGCAGAGTATAGGAAAATGAGGGAGGGTCGTTGGAGGTGGGGGAATGAAGGAGACCGACCCCGTAACAAGACACCACGGCAGAGCGGAGAACGGGGGGGATGCCGTGCCCAGGGGGTCCCCACCTTGCCTGGCAGTGTTCCTGTCACTGCGTCCCACGTGTCACTGTTGTGCATTAAAGTCACGCTCGTAACTGCCCTGCTGCTGTGCTCTTATGCTTCCCCCCCGTTATAAACCTGTGGACCCAAACCAGGTTGCCCCAAAAACACTGAAGCAATGCCAGGTGCTTCCTTGGATGAAAAACATCAGCACAAAGAGCTCTGAGTGATGCAGGTAATGTGTCCCTGGCTGCAAGCTGCACCCTGAGACCCAACCAGGGCTTCTCCAATATCCCTGCTAATGGCTCTGAAAGCTGCTGATTCCCAACTTTGCAGCAAGTCTGCACCTTTTTGTGTCACAGCTGAGAATTTGGGACATGGTTTAGTGACACCTGAGCTTGGCAGTTCTTGGAGGAAGATGGGCATCCATGTAAAACACTGCCAGCAAGAGCATTGCAGCCTCCCTAGAGGGTCCTGACCCCCTCCCTCCACAAGCTGTGTCCTCTCTGGGGCACGGAGCACCCCATCACCTCAATCACAGCCTGCAATCACAGCCCCGTGCTCAGAGCAGCCATTCCCACTCCAAGCTGTGCACAGTCCACTGCCAGATTTGATGGGACTGAAAGGGGTTTGGGAAGGTTGAACGGGGCTTGGGAAGGCTCCCAGGCACTGGAGGTCATGGTGGAAAGAGGAAAATTGTCCCGGGGCCCTGCACTCTGCAAACCGGGGAAGAGATCAACATCCCTCCCAGGCCAGCTCGGCCATCCCAACCATGGGTGACTGACTAGGGTGGGCACAGGGCTGGGCACGATCTCTGGTACCCTGGGGACATCAGAGAGGGGACAGTGAGGGAGTAGAGACTTGCAGGGTTGGGAAAGAAATCACAGTGAAGATCAGACTGCGCCAAGACAGGAGCACAGGGAAGCGGTGAGGAGCTTGGTCTTGGCTTTGTGAACCTGATCTGGCCCGACCCTGCACCCCACCCCTGCCTCTCCCCAGGGGCTGCTCTGCCCCAGCAGCTTTTGGTGTTGCCAGGGCAACATGGGCCATCGGCAGGGCCACCTCCCTTTAGACCAGGTTGCTCAAAGCCCTGTCCAACCTAAGCTGAAACACAATTTTGTGCTCACCTCCATCAAATGCGGAACTCACCTTTCCAAAATGCTCAGTCTCAGGAGGGGCAGAGGGGAGCAGCTACAGTTCCTGCCCCAGGAGCCCTGCACCCAGAGGCCATCCCAGGGATGGGTGACTTCTCCCACCTCCCACTTCCCAGCCAGCCCCACCTTGTCCCACAGCCCCTGCCCCTTGGGCTGAGTTCCAGCGTGCAAATAAAGAAAAATCTGATGGGCATTTCTGCATTGAAAACATTTATTTTACAACAGTGGTTTCCGATAACTTAGCAATCTTTATTTTAGTTTATATTCGGACATACAAGACACAAATTACCATGCTAAAACAGAAAATAATTCCTTCTGCCGTCGCTGCGGGTATGTACAGGAGCTCAGTAGTATCGAGTGTTACAATCCACGAAGTTCAGACAGCCACGTCTACTTACAGACAACTCAAAGTATGGTCCTTTAGTAACATAACAAAATAGATATATGTCTATATTATAATTGCTTCTCAGATGCATTTATACTTCGATTGTGGTGGGTTTGGTTTGGGGTTTTTTTACTAATTTTTTCTTTTTTAAAGATGGGCTCCCCCTATCCCCCACCCCCGCCCAAGTTGAAGTGCAGTGGAAATGCAGACTCAACTCTCCCGGCATCCTCAGCTCCCTCTGGCTCCATAAAGAGGCCAGGAAACCAAACCCCATGAGGAATTACACAGTTCAGGGCCTTGCTCACATGCAAAATGAAGATAAACCACCTGGGATGTCAGCGGTGACACCAACCGACCCATCCACACCCTGCCCCAGCAAGGCAGGCAACAGTGGGACGAGAGGGAGGAAGGAATGACAGCGATCGGCTCAGCATCCAGCAAGGAAACAGCGCGTTTGGAATTGGCAAACTCGGAGTTCATCAACCATGATGGTCACAAACAGAACTTCAGCGGTGTCAGCACTAAAAATCTCCCCAATATTGCCCCACTTCTGCTGTGAAGCAGGAACCCCCAGTGTGCTGCGTGTCGGGAACAGCCCCTGGAAGGAACAGCCTGAGGAGGAGGAGGGCGGTGGCAACTCTATCCAGCATGGCTAGAGGGGACATGGTGGGACTCACATGTTCATTGGCCACAACCGTTGTGCCATGGATCACTGTCAGCTTCAGGTATAGGGATTTCAGTAACTCCAAGTCCTTATGGAACCAACCTGCAAGCAGAGGGACGGCACCCAGCTGTGCAAACACCACGCTGCTCATGTGGGAACTCCCCGAGCAGGGTGTGGGGAGCAGAAGGTGCTTCTTCCACTCCTAGGACCCATTTATTTATACAACAGGCTCCTTCACTGTGTCCTCACCAGTCCCTCGACCCCACAGGTTGGGTTTGGGTTTTCCTGCAGCTGAGAGCAAAGAAACACAATTGTGGCCACACAAAACTCCTATCTTCCCCCTGTCTGGCTGAGTTCAGAGCACTACTTAGAGCCAAATCTCACGTTTTTACCACCAAAGAAAAACCCAAGGTGCACACCTGTTGTATAAATATATACATATGTGCATATATACATACATACACACACGTGATGCTGCAGCCCACGCCCTCGGCATGGGGTGGACCTTGCTCTGTGAGCTCACCCAGCCCCACTCCGGGGAGTCCAATGTGGTGAAAACTAGGGAAAAACCCAAATCCATGTGTTCTATCACAGCTTCAGTGATGAGCACACTGACCACATCTGAACACCCCACGTGCCAGCTGCACAAGTTCCAGTCACTCCAGAGCTGCCCCTGTGCCCTCTGCCACGTCTCCCTTCTCTCCTCGTAAGGAAAGCTGGAGCAGGCAGAGCCCTGTTCCAGCCAGAAGAGCTGGGACGAGGGGCAGCTCATGGAATTCAAGTAGATTGTTAAATTTTGGAATGGTTTGACAAGCAACCGCTCACAGACTGCAAGAACACACCCACAGGGCTGGGAGAGGGAGCAGAGAAGACAACAGCACTCGGGAATGAACAGCCAGTTTATATAAGAGCTTCCTCTATACATATACATATACATACATATATATATATATAACCACCAGAAATTCCCAGCATCTATCCTTTTAACACCAAAATGAACTGTGCATGTAACATTGGCATAATGAAAGTTTGTCTTCCAGATTTCTGGCATTTGGCTTGTGCAAACATCAGACAGCCAGCTTCCCTCCCGTGGCTTCTCCTTGTAAAGGAAGTGTCTTCTTGGAAGAACACGGGAATTGCAGTCTTGCTGAGTCCCAGACAGTCCCAGTTAGCCTCCAAAGGCAGCTCGTGGAGGGGACCATGGATCTTGTGGGAGCTGAACACTGACAAATTTCCTGCCACCTGGTGAGCTACTGGCTACGATTCTTTCGAGAGATTTTAAGCAGCTGTTGGTGCAATGAGACACTACAAACTAGATGATTTCCACTAGAATACAGAGAAGCAGCACCAGATGCTGAAGCATGTGAAGTTTATACCGACCTGACACTATAAACTATAACTGGGGAGTTACGGTTCAGTGCTCCAAGATTAATGCATTTAAACATGATTCAGAATTACTGACACGAAGTGGGGGCTGCAAACTGCCCTGACCACCCTGCCAGAGTGACCTGTTAAACATGATTCCCAGATACAGGTGCACTGGGTACAAAACACCTGCAGCATAAATTTCCTAAATTATCCAGAACTGGCAAAAAGATCGAAGGGCACCAGAGGAAGGGCACAAAGTAGTTGAGAGAAGGAGCGTGTGTGGTACAAACGCTCTGGAACAGCCCCCAGAGTGCACTGGTGTCCCCCCACACCAAAAAACTGCCTCACAGATGGGACAGGAATAGTTCTTCTGTCAGGATCGTGCCCTGGTTACACCTGTGTGAGGTGTTTACAGGCTGACAGGAAGGGTTTGGAGAGCTGCACTCCCCCGACCACAGCCCTGCTGCAGGACTGGGTGTTTCTGTGCCGTGCTCAAGCCCTCCTCCTCAGTTCCGCCCCTCCAAACCTCCAAGAGCATCCCACTTTAAGAACACTAGGAGTGCTAATATCTAAAGCAGTTTAAAAAGATTACAAATCTAAAAAGAAGACTAAAAAGGGAACATGGCTCTAAAACGTCACTGCATGGGACCAGCAAAAACCGACACCCTATGGGACGCCACCAAGGTCTTACATAAATTTATATACAGATAAATATTTAAGAATTTCCTACAAAAATCACTAACAAAATGAGACTGGCATTTAAGGGGTGCAATGCCCCTTCAGTACAGTGCGTTTAGGATGTTCCCATCCCCATGCAGGATGGGCAGGACAGATCCAGCACCTTTTCCAGCAGCTCCATGGGCCAGGAGGGACAGCCGGCACCTGAGCACTCTTGGCAGCAGCTTTCCCTCCTCACCTAATGGCTCTCCGTGCAACACAGGGATAAATCTGTATCCTGAACACCAACTCTCCAGATGGGATTCACCCCAAGGGAGCGACAAGTGCGAAGGAAATCGGTGCTGGAGAAGTTGCAGGAGCTGGGTGGAGGTGGCCGAATGACTGGAAGGGAGGACGCAGGCAACTTGTACAAATGATACAACTTTAAAGAAACAAATAAATAAATAAAATCCAAGCTCAAGTTTTAATTCTCGCAACACGCTGGAGAGAGATGGACAGTGCTCAGGTTTGATTTTGGAGAGAAACATTCTGCACTAAGCCAGGTCAGGCCGCAGTGCTGGGATGCTGCAGCTCCCCCCGCCCCAGCTCAGAACTCCTGTCTGAGCTTCTTGGCCAGATTTTAAACCATTATTCCCCAACAGAACTTTGCATTTCCTAGGATTCTACTTGGCCATTACGAAGTGCAATTCATGCTAGAGCCCAGGGTACTCTTGTACCTTACCTCCAAGAGGGGAAAAGTGAGCATTAACCTACTTATGTGCCAATGACATGATTTTGGCTTTAAAGGAATGTTTAAATCGCTTCCTTACACAGTTCAAGAAGAACTTCACCAATACACAACAATCTTAAACTCAGAGATTAGACAGTAACATGGGCAAACTTGAAACAGCTTGAAAAAAATACGAATATTCATCAAGAATTATGTTTTCCCATCATTCCCTGTAACTGAGATCTCAGAATGGTTTCCCTTGGAGCATCTAACATCACTCTGGCACGTAACAGAGTAATTTCCTGTTCACACACCTCCCACAGACAGAACCGACAGGAAAGCAGTCTCTCTCCAAACTCATCCCTTGCTAAGCAAAGAACTAAAACTGCAAACTTATCCTGGATGTCATCGCTCCCCACAGATAACTGTTCTGCCTCTGGTCCTCACGCGCTGCCCACATTTCAGTTCCCTTGTCAGGAGCCTGCAGAGCAACTCCAGGTGTGTCACACGCCTCCCTGGGGCCACAACTTCCAACCAGCCTCTCTACTTCTGTGCAAACAGCCCAGGGAGGTTAAGAAATAAGAGTATTGTTCCAAATTAACAGTGGGAACCAGCCCCCAGCACTGGGGGTAAAGCTGCTCTGCAGCAGAGCAATGCCCAATAACCATCTCTGTGTTACCCACCGAGATGAACACAGAGACAGGGAATGAAACAGATCCCAGGGAACAGTCCCTTCCTCATCCACTGACTCCCTCCAATCAACTGTGCTTATTTACAAAGCCAAAAAACCTCAATACCCTTTTTTTTTTTTTTAACCAAGAACACAATTTGCACAGATATGGGCGATTTTAACCAGTGACTGCAGAGAGGACAAAGCCTGCACATGTCCAAGCATATTCCACAGTGCAATTCTACACCAAGAACAGGCTTCAGGCAAAATCTACAGGGATGGACAAAGTGATATTGGGTTTAAGCCTAAAAATGGCTTTTTGCTCCAAGGGGTCAAAGAAAGACATTAACTAAATAAGGACCTCAAGCCAAATTCATACACAGATGTTCTCAAGGCCATCCAAGTCAGGAAAAGTTAAAAGTATCTTGGAGTAAACCACCACATTTCAGGTCTGTAAGGACTATGGGCAAAGAAGAAATTACTCAAGGAATGTGCTGCTTAAATTTAGCCATTAATTAAAAGCAACAGGTTTTGGGGGAATTTGGGGGGCTGGATGTGGTACTAAAATCATGCTGATCCACAGCAAGCTCCCATGCAGGCAAATATGTGCTTGTACCAACAGCCATAGCAAAGTCTGGGTGTGCAAACACTCCTCACTGAGCACTGAAACCATGGGGAGAACATGTTCTCCTACCCAGCACGTTTCACACGATTTCATGGCAGATTTCACGTGCTCCATCCTTGTTACTCATGCAAAGACAGCAAGAAAATGTATTCAGAATGGTTCTCTGGGTCCCTGCCCTTTGCCGGTGGTTTTTGTGCAGACCCACAGATCTCAACTCCAAAGTACCACCTGGAGCTGGTGAGGGAGCAGCAGACACGAGGGGAAGGTGCCAACAGCCCCTCCACAGAGAGGGGAAAAACAAGTCAGGGAGATGGGGGTAGGAGGGACAGTAGAGGCATTGTGATATAAAACCATAATGATCAAAATTAACGAGGCCATAATTACTCGCTGAAAGTGCCAAGTGTCGGTTCTCTGGAGCTCTCCTAGATCCTGAATCTGTGTCACCTAAAGCAGGACTATTGACAACAAAATACACCAGCAATTCAGCAGCTGCCTAAAATGCCTTTTTAACAGTTATACCTCAATAAACCACAGTTTCTAGAACAGAATTCGGACTAGATTTGGTTTCAAAATAGTACAGGAAACCTTTCAGTGGTTTCCACATAATTGTTCTGAGGAAAAGAGAAACACTGGTGTAAACAAATCTAAATGCAAGACAATGTGCAAATTATACAATATAAACACAAAGAAAGGTGGTTTGTTCTTAAAAATCCATTTAAGTACTCCATAAATATGTTCATGAGAAAATTAAAGGGTTAGTGTATTATAAAAGCTTAAAAAAAGACATGTAATAACTCATTTGCCTACTAAAATCTCAAGTTATTAGAACAAAATTTTTAAAACCAATTTTTTAAAACATTTCTGCTGTTGCATACTGTCTGCATTTTACTCATTTGCCCAGTGAGAGCCAGTTAACCAGTTTCACTTCAAGATTCTCATGCATTCAGAAACAAAGCTGCACTATTTGGTCTTTAGCATTACAGGAAAACAACTGAACTCAAATCAAAACAGAATTGTGCTTGGAGTTAAAAATCCCACTGCCACCACCACAGGAGCCCATTCCCAGTTGGTTTTGGTTCCATTGTCACTGGAGATTGCCTCATACACAATGAGCTGTTCAATTTACTGTTCAAAGACTGGCAACTCTCCCTTTTTATTTTTCAAGGTAGATTTATTTAAGCTGAAAACCAGCATTAGAGAGGACTCCAGCTCTGCAGGACTAGCATTTTTTGGTTCTTGGCTTTGTAAACTTGCTTAGATAATAACACAGGAACAGAAGGAGGAATGAAAGAATTGGTTTGTTGCACTTAAATGAAAATCCTCAACTTCTAAAGGTCTTCAACAGCTCAGCTGTACAGAAGAACGGTGGCTTCTGTGACACTTTTTAAATCTCATTTTTAGGCCAGTACTGCTGCTTAAAATGCAGAATGTCTCCATCGCACTGATATTGTGACAACTCAATACGTTACACCACAGACATTTAACATAACTCCATACATGCTATAAAAAAAAAAAAACAGGAGAAAAAAATAAAAGAAAGGAAACAAATAAGACCGTAGCTAAACTGCTTTAAATACTGCATGCTACAGCACTTCACGTATCATCGAGATACGACACTGAAAGGTGACAAAAGGCTGAAGGGATTACAAAATATTTTCGGCAGGTTGGAAAGCTGCCTTCTTACTGTGGCAGAATTATTCCCCCTCCCCGTTCTCTACTTCTAATGTTCATGATTCTAGTGTTGAGTTGGCCATGTATTTTTTTTTTTTATCCATTCTAATGACAGTGTTTCCTTAACTTAATTAAATCCATCAGTGTGGTAGCTGGGGTGAGAGTCAGCTGTGAGCTGGGTTGTCTCTGTGGCTGATGCTGGCTGTATCACAATAGGTGCGTCTGAGGCCTCTGAAAAGTGAAGACAAAAGGCTTAGCACACCAAGGAACAAACACGGCACTGTATGTTTTGGTAAGCACAAGTCACATCTCCTGCAACACTCTGATAGCACCATTTTACACTCCTCTAGGAGCATGATATTAATTCCCTGATTTTCAGTGTGCACACAAGAGCATTCACCTCAACTCTACATGTGGAATGTTTATATTTCCTTCTTCCTGTAAGAGCAGCTGATCTTCACCCACCATTGCCCATTGAAAATGTCATCAGAGCACACACAAGGCTCTACAATATTTTAAATGATGGGTTTAATCCTACAGAAATAGCTTCATAAACAGAATTAGAGCTAAAAGGGTAGCACCAATTCCTTTACACCTGACGTAGTTAATGCTGCTTTTGCACTCCCAACCTTGGGGTGCAAGAGCCCCTTTCTGCAATCCCACATGGCTGGTCCCTGTGTTAACCCAGGACGCGAAAGGAACCTAATGATGGTCACTGACTGCTCTGAAGCTGATCCCACAGGGTTCAATGAAGACCCTCTGGGAGTTTTCAGCAACTCTATCTCCAGTATTACCCATGTAACCCTCGTGGCACAAACATTCCCTGCTCATCATCCACACCCCAGCACCTGATCTCTCCTCAGCCAGCTCACTGAACACTCGAACAGGGACTGATGCCCATCCTAGAGAGCTTGCAGTGTTTTCACCTACCCCTTTCATCTGACTGCAACTGTGCCTCCAAGTCCTCTGGAGAGACGTAGAATTCCTGCTCTTCACCTTCAGGAGGTTTTGGTTTACACTTCCCACAGCAACAATTACAGCAGCAGCACAGACAGCAGCAGCAGTAGCAGCCTGTGATGAGCCCACAGAACACAAACAAGGCCTGCAGAGAACAGAAAACACAGAAATAGTCATAACCTGTATCTGTTGTCCTGTGACCACGGAGTTTGTGAGACTTGGATAAGGAACCAGAGAGCAAAACCACAGCAGTGCAGAGAAAGAACTCAGTAGCTACAGCTTTGTACTTTATCACAAAGAAATACTTAAAATTATGTGCAAAGGTGGCTGTGGTTCTCCACATTTTACACTGAGGTGCATACTGCCAGCTGGGTTTGCTAGGATAATTCCTACCATTTCGGTTAAGTGGACTATTTTGCTGCACCTGGAAGAAGGTACAGGTCTAATAAGCACATCTGTATTGAAGTCCAGAGGCACAACAGTTCAGGACAGGCTGTAACTTGCATAAATAACCCTGGAAAAGACTGAGCTGTACCAGCTGACGCACAGGTCATGATGTACCTACGGCAGGGACTTGGAGCAGCCCAAGGCTGTGGGCATGGCTGAGGACTGATGCTCCCAGTATGTCAGCAAGGCAGCTCCAAGCGAGCCAGGTCTGCCAGGTGCTTATCACAGTGATAATGGGCTAAATTAAAGTCTTCCTATAAATCACTGTGCAGTTGTTTGAAGAAAATAATTTTACAGATAGCAAACCAGCATGGTGATATAATTATTGTCTTATTTAGGGGAATCAAGAGATGGAGGCAATGCTGGTAAAGGGTAGAAAAATAGACTTGTGCAATGAAATGTAAGGAGACTTTCTCCTGTGTGAGCCCAAGTTCACAGTCAGGACTCATTTTGCAAAATTATTCAGCAGATATTGCTAGAGAATACCCCCCAAATCCTCATATCTTCTAAATCCACTAGAAGGGTCCAAGCTTCAGTTAGTAACCCAGGTCTTGCTTATTAGACCTGTACCACTGGAAGTTCCTAGAAAAATACTTCTGAACTCAAGATCACAAGACAGTAAGAGAAGGTTAATTTAGCAGGTGTCAGAAATACAGCAATTTCCAAAGGTAAAATCAAGCACAGTTATCAAATGGAGCTCTCTAAGAGTTTCCAATACCAATCCCGAATAACTTCTCTGCCCTTTTATTTACCTTTGCCCACCAGCTGGACAGCACGAAGTATGTGTTCACATTTTCTTCACCAAACTGCTCGGCTACATAGAGCCCCAGAGACCCATACTTATCGTAAATGTTCCGCTTTGTGGCATCGGTCAATATTGCATGGGCATTATTGATCTCTTTAAATTTTTCTGCTGCCTCTGGATTATCAGGGTTTTTATCAGGATGATATTTCAATGCCAGTTTCCTGCAGAAAGAAAAAAGAGAATAAAAACTGGGATTTGGGTTCCTGTTTTTTGATTTTTTTTTTTTCTAATTCTGTAGCCTGCCACTCAAGGGAGACCTTCAAGTTCCAGCTGTTTTCCTTCATCTGTGATTCAACGTTCCTTAGATGATAATAAAAGGCTACAGCAGTGTCTAGCTTATTTCAGAGGATTGACTTCAGACTGTTGGATTTGACCCTCAGAAATCCAATGGAAAAAAATAGGAGACATTGAATAAAAATAGGTTTGATTTTTTTTCCCCTCAGCTCCAGCAATTTCCATCAGTAAGTTTTGCTCCTGCTACAGCAAAGATACACCCCAAGTCTAAGGTATAGCACCAAGGAGTAAATAAAAGCAAATTGCCACAGCTGCTTGAAGAGTGTCTGAACTGCTGCTTCTGCAGTGTCTGAACACAAAAATAGAACAGACGATCACTTGTGGTTAATTCACCAATTCCTGTGCAGGAACAAAGTACTTTTCAGTTCAATGTAGAATAGAAAACACTTCTGCGTTTCGAGACATCAGGAAATCACAACATACCTCCCCTAATCACACCAGATCTCTTACAAGTAACAAAAAGTCAGATTAAGCATTGATAAATGTGCTGGTTCTCACATGGCCCAGGCTATTTGCAGACATCAGTAGAAATAACTGGCTAACACTTCCTTATAAACAGAAAATACGTGCTCCCAAGTAGAAAAATGACACAGAGCCATATGCTGGCAGTTCTTCTCCACCACAAAAAATACTTGTCCTCCTACAGAAAATGACCACCAAGTCACGTATATGAGAAAGACAGGAGGAGCCTGCAGACAATTACACGTCAGCCTCGCAGTGGGGAAATGTTTAGACAAACATAAAACAATGATGTGTGCAAGCACTTGGATGTGCCTGCAAGTACCTCACAGCATTTAAAAGGCAGCCTGAGTGTGCCCTTGGGACACTTCACTGTGCCCGAGGCTGCTCCAGTAAATCATATCCACGGCTGCCACTTGTGCCCCGGCCTCAGTGAGGGCTGAAATAATCACAGGGAAGTTTTATAAACCTGGAAAGGGCTTAGTCAGGCTGCAGTAATTAAATATTTTTATTTCCCATTTCCTACAAGCCTCACAGCCTCCACGCCAGTGAAGGATGTTCAGACTGAATATGATAAAGGAGAACAAGATGAGGTAAAGGTTCAGATAAGTGTGAAGCAGCTACATTTCACTCCAGGATCTTGTGGGGCTGCTTCTCCAAGGGAAAAACTGCAGTCTTTTCCCCAGGAAGGTAAAATTATTTTCCACTTGCTTGAAGATAAATGAGTCAAACTTCCACTTATAGCCTTTAGGAAGATAAAGCTAATTTTTGAGGATCTCTGGACCTGGTTTATTCCTAGACTTCACCATGTAGTTGCCATCGGTATTAAAAATGTAACTTTGGAAAGGGCAAAAGTTTTGGTAAAAGTTAAAGACTAAAGGAAAACAATTTTGACAGTGAGAATCCTCATGGAAAGATGATGCTGACCCCTAGTGTAACCCAAACACATTGCCACTGGTCACAGCAGCAACTGCATTTAAGCAGATTTATGGGGAATAGGGAAAGAAAGATGTTACAGGACTCATTTTTTCTAGTTTTTATTTGGTTAATAATAAGCCATTTCATGTGTCCAACTCTTAAGGAAAGAGATAAAGAAAAAAATCCTCTTTTAAACTAGTAACTCCACAAAGAATGAGAAACTTTGAATGAAATTCTAGGAAAAAGTAATCCTTGATACTCTGTTTTCATCTTTATTTGTATCTTTAATCTCTATATTCCTGTGCCAGAAGTGGAAATGTTGGATAGCAGGGCAGTTCTGCATATCTCTGATCCCCCTAAGACAAACACAAGGCTACATAACAGGAAGAGTTTATCTCTGATCACAGTCTTAAAATTCTCAAATTGAGACAAGAACCATTCAGAAAGACACTGTGCATTTGAGAATTTAACTTAATAGATGTAAGATGGAAAAAATTAAAAGCCTAGGCATGTTTTCACACCACATTTTGCAAGAGGAAACCATGTTTTTACCTGTTTTTCCTACATATTTTTCTTGCAAAAGGTCTAAATAAACCAGCTCAGGCCCCTGCATAAATAGACCATTTGTTGCATACTGAATTAAAGCCATTTGTACTATTGGGACAGATATAAAACTTGAAACTTTACCTGTAAGACTTTTTGATATCATCTGAAGTGGCATTTTTGTCCAGCCCCAGCACGTGGTATAACGACTCCCCAGAGGTAGAGAGCGAGCGTTGCCTCTGGTCTGCCATCTTGAGCTAATCTGAGGAGAGAACTGGCCCCTGCCAAAAACCAAAGATTAAGAGATGCTTAAACAAAGGAAAAAACAGACCTCCTTAAGCAAATAATCCTTAACAACAGAGTTTGCTTGAGAAGATTCAGCTTTTATAAAATGTGCTTTGAAAAGGTTCTTTACATATGTGGAAGGTAAAATGTTATAGAACTCAGTGAATTATCAGTGAAAACAACTATTACATTGTTGGCACAACACCAGCCACTCTGAATTCCCACTGTGCATACTCAAATCTTCCTTCCAAAAACTCCAAAACAGCTGAGGAGCAGCTATAGCTATGTACTGCATAACACATCTCTGAAGATGCTTCATCTCCTTTCTTAGTCTTAATATTAAGATAATTTGTGATAATACCTATAAAAACAACATGACAGCAGAGGAGCTGCCGTTAAGTTGAGGCTGCCTTTTTGCACCACATTGGCATTGGGGTAACTGACTTTATTTGTATTTTCTATTGCAGAAATTACACTTAAAAAAACCAAAACCCCAAACTTGCCCACACCTCCCAAACCCCAGTCCCCCATTTTATCACCGACACCAAGTCAAACAGAAACCTTAGACAAATCCAGTGTGACTAAGCCTGTGTATTCTACAAGGAAAGAGGGAATGCCTTCCCATAGCAATCTCTCTCATAATTTAAAGCTGTGGATCCAACATTTACCATGCATTCCAGTTAAAATCACTCCACATGAACATGGATTAACCTTCTGCTCTACATCCAAATGAGACAGACCCCAGAGGTGTCCCCTGTGTGCCATGCCAGGACCAGATCTGGTTATGTCCTCTCCCATCTTGAGGAGATCAGCTTTGCTGTTCTTTAGCTGCAGAACTGCAGCCAGGATGAGCATCCAAGAAAAGACTATTGGCTATTTTTGGATTATGCCATTACAATTAACCCGCACCAGCTTATGCAGCCTTTGAAAAAGATATTTAAAGCGCCAGACTTTTCCAATTTAACCCTATGTCTTATATAACAAAGTTAATAACTTCAGCTTTCACAAGGCTGGCTGCAAGCAGTGCCCTCAGCCCTCACCCCCTGCCCTGCCTGGGTGGAGCTGTGACCTCACACCCCTCAGCTCTGCTTCTACACATGGGAATCATCACACCCACACAAGGGGGACCAAGTGACAAGGACAGACACATCACCACTGGCTTGTTCAGCTCAGACCCTGCTGTTGATTCTCTCCACATTTGGCCTCTCTGACTTTACATTCATTTAACACTGGGTGCCAGATCCAGGTGTTTTAACTGGAATACACCAGCTAAACCAAACTCACATCTAATCTCCTTCAAGAAGCCTTTGGCAATTCTACCCAGTTTAATTCAGAGCTTCCTATAGGAAGCTATGAATTATTACTATTAATAATAAAAGGGCTAAACTCTAACTCTCTGGCTAAAAATTCAAACCACACCCCAAGTCTGGAAGGTGAATGTGTGGGTAGGGAGAGAATTTTTTTTTTCTTTTCAAAGATAATGTTCAGTACCAAAAGCTTTTTGTATGGGAGGAAAATTACTGAGTGCTGCAAGACACAACACAAACAACTCACTTATTTGGGCATAATCTGATTGAGTGAAAGGAAAACCATATTTCAGGAAAGAAACCCCACACCCAGGGATACAGCAGACAAAACCCTCTGGGACAGCCTTTCCCAAAGGCAGCCTCCCAGCCCCCTCTGCCCCGGAGCTGAGGTCAAAGACTGATGATCCTGACGTGTCTCTGGTAATCTACCTAATCACACCAGCCTGCTCCCACTGCTTCCCAGGCTCCCTGCTCAGCTCCTCCTGCTCTGTGACCATCATCACTTCCTCCCACCCTCCCGGGAACCTCCCTGCAAATCCAGCACACCAGTCCCTGCCAGCAGCTCCCAGCCAAGGAGCGTCTGTCACTACTGCTCTTGGACAGGAACCTGAGAATTCAGGAGGAGGGGGGGAAAAAAGCATCCCAATTGGAATTTTACATGTTGATTTAGCCCTTCCAAAGAAGATACTACTTCAAATGGGAGCTTCCAGGGCATTATGAACATTTCTGAAAAAAGCTGCAGCTCTGTTTAAGCATAACAAGCTTCCTGTAACATCAATCCAACGTGCCCTTGGTGACAGATGCTACAGATCACAGCCCTACACCATGTTCTGCTTAACAAAATCTCCGCTGTGAAATTAGGGCCAATTTGTTTAATAAAAATGAATTCAGTTTGACCCAGGCAGTATCTATCAGTGTGCAGGCACAGGGATACAATTCCAGACCGCTGAATCCTTAATTGCTTCCATCTGAACAGTGCTGGGGATCCACAGCTCGGTGCAATGGGATGTTAGCATTTATTTCTCCAAACTGGTATGAAATGGACGCATTGTCTCTGGCAGAAGAGTGGAGGACAAGGCAGTGATGGGAATTCATCTGGGAAGCTTTTTACTTAAGGAAACAACGGAGTATTATTACTAGGAATGCAACCTTTGACTTTTTAAATATGAAACAGATAATAAAGGTGCAAGTTATTCAAGCTCTGAGTTTTCCTAAACCCGGGTATCCTTTATCTTGCTGTTTTCACACGTGGCTCTAATTCACAATCCTGAAAGCTGCCCTGGATTTTTAAAAACGGTTGTGTTCAGCAGCAACAAGCCATCTGCTCCCTTTTCTAACCAAGCAGGATGCCCTGAAGAGGTTTCTCTGGGAAGGCTCTGGAGAAAGGTAATCTCCTGGATTAACCAGCACAGTGTTTAACCATCTGGGTGCCACAATGTCCTGCCTTAGTCAGATCTACCACAAGAGACAACTGCTTTCAGCAGCACCAGGTAAGTACAATTGCTACTACCTCGCTGAAAAGATTCAGATTAAACCTGGCAGGTTATTTATGGAAAGTCAGCCTTACTTTTCTAAATACGTCCATGGAAAATTCAACCTTAGAAACACTAATTTTCTTTTCAGCTTCCTGAAAGAATCCCATCAAGTTTCATGAAACTGGTGATACCTTAGTTTCTGCCAGGTCTGCTGACCCTTTTGGAAGTTTTATTTAACTCATTAAAATGGCAAAGTGTTATTACAGCCAAGAAAAAAAAAATCAATAATTCTCTGCCAGTTTAGGGAATTAAATACTCACAGAACATCCCAAAGAATGTCTGCACAGAAAAGGGTGACGGCAGATCTGGTGGCCAACAGCAGGGATGCAGAAATTAAACCCCACCTGATCAGCTGCAAGATGCTGCAAAGAATTTCAGTGGAAGCTGGTGGTGAGGGGGGTCAGTTTTTCCAAGAAAACATGCTGAGCTGTGTGGCAGGACAGAGAGTGGAGGTACTGACACTGCTCACACAGAGAGCAGGTGCTTGAACTGAACTGTGGCTGTTGGATCTAGGAAGAAGTACCTTGAAATAAAGGGATGGAAGGCTAATTCCATGGACAATACCCACAATATGTCAGCAGTACTTCCCATCTCACTCCAGGGCTGAAGCATTGAGTATTTGCTCAAGAACAAACCTCTGGAAACTGTGAAGTACCACATCACCTCAAATATCACTTTCCCATCTCCACCAGTATCCCACAGGCACAGCTGTCCCTTGAATTTCCTCGCTGGACGAAAGACTGCTTCAGGAAGGAGTTGTGGCTGTTCAGTTCCACTGATCAAAATCAGAAGGGGCACAGGAAACCAAACCATGTTAACTTTAAAGGTAAAACTACAGCAGGACACTGGTGGCACAGTCTTCACTAGAATTCTAATTTTCTCAATGCCTGTATACTCATCAGTTTAAGTTCCTAAAGATAAAGTAAAATAATAAAATCACTCTCTGAATGCATGTGCCAGCACACAGACCTGCACACAGGTGCTGTTCACAGCATTACAGCAAACTGCCTATCCACAGTGTGGGGAATCTGGTTTTAAACAGATGTTCCAGAAAGCGAAATCCCACTGCAAAGGAGAAAATCCATCTCCCCCTGACACAGTGAATGATACCCACTAGTCACAAGATAATGGGAGGTCATCAACCTTAACAGTTTGCAAAGGAGTTTGGTTAAAACCAGCGCACAACAGCCTCCCAGCCTTCCAAAATATCACCAATAACACAGAGACAGAGAAATCCCCGAAAGAGAAAATAAGAACCAGAAGGAATGACTCAGACAGACTCAGAGAAGTGCTGGGGGTGCTGGACAGGAGGTTGCTGCTGTCCCAGCTCAGCCCAGCCCTGCACATGTCTGAACACAAACTGCCAGGAATGCTGTCAAGCCCTCTACAATTACAGCTTTAATAGCGTATAAAAAGATGATTAAAGAGTCCAGCTTGGAAATTATGTTTTGCCAGCTCTTACAAAAATAAAGTCTAGTTGATACTTTATTATATGACTTTAGGAAGCACTTGAGTATTTTAGGAAAGGTTTGGATTCCACAAAGCATTGCTGCTAAGTAGTAAACTATAATGTTGGTTAAAGCTAAGATCTCAGCTTTTAAAAAATTTCCAGTGCAGAAAATTAACTACAGGTGTGAATCTAAAACTGAATTATTCTATCTCAATCAGTATCTATTAGTAAAAGTCTAAATAAAAACACTGAGCCTGAAAGCACTTCAGTAAATATTGATTTGTCTCAGAAAGGAAAAAGCACCACTGGCCTCCACATCCTGTCCATATGTCTCAGAGTCACTTAGAGTTGTTCTCACAATCTGGTATTTTTCAAGGGAGGAAAAAAAACCCAAAAAACATTTTTAAAGGGGAGAGGAGAGAAGCATACACATGATTGTGTTACCATGAAAAATATGAGGTGTTTTAGGCTTGGCTTCGTGAGGTACTAAGAGACTTTTATAGGAAACTTTGAACTTCATTTCCTCAACAATATTTTGCATTTAAATGAGAAGCAACAAGAAATAAAGAAGTTCAGAACTTACCTGGTGTCTAGTTCGAGTATTCTAAGGTAACTGGTAAGGGCCTTCACACACTTCTGAAACTGAATCTCCTAAAGACAAAACAAAATCAAATTAGTTGTTCACCAATTCTGAAGCTGAGAGTTCATTGAAAAATTTTTATCACATTATTGGACAGTAAAAACACGCGAGTGTTTTATAAATATTTGTACCACAGTAAGTCCCCACAATGTAAATACTTGTCTTTAGAATTGATTAACTGTGAAAATAAATGACAAATATTTCAAAACAGAGATTCAAGGTCTCTATGGTTTGACTCATAATTTCAGTCTCTTTTCCCCAACCTTTTATCATGGGAAAGACACACACCTATCCAGTTGCACAGAAACTCTAATAACCATTACCTGTTTAAGACTTTGGACCTTTTCAACTTAGACCTTTGTGAATATCTGTATTGAGAACACAAGAAGCGTGTTTTTCAAGTCTTGGTAATCTGCTGGGTTGTTAGGGAGAGACCACAAAGCAGCTTAGCTACCACAGCAGACCCCAAGCTCCGGCACCAGAGCAGCAGGCACAGCTTGCTCTGGGGAGCAACACCAGCTCCTCTTGCCAGGACACATTTCCATCAAGAAAACGGCAGTGTCATCAATTCGCATTCCCTTGTCCTGAAGCAGATCACCCAAAGGAAAAAAACAGTCTCATTTTGGCATTCAAGGAGAGAGAGAACCTGATATGACCCAGCAGCACACACACGGTCTTTCAGTGGTCAAGGCAAAGCTGGACAAATTGCTCCAGATCAGCCTTCACATGGAAACATCAGAGCAAAGGAGCAAGAGCAGCCTGGGAAATGCTACATGGTGCTAAGGAAAAAAATCATGGGAAATGACTGCAACAGATCAAAATACATTTCTGATTAAGCAGGTACAGGACACATCTAACCCACATCGCCACTCACAAAATCACTTATGCATTAGATGACTGAACAACAAACCTCATGAGAGGAACTTCAGAGCAGCTTTTTTTTACCTGGCAAATCATCACTTAATTGTCATACAAACCCTTTCAACAGCTTTCAGAGAACAAGCTCTGAATGCACTTGAGAAATAAACTCCCCATTGAATTAATAATTAGGCCTTTCACAGGCTGGAAGGTTCCAGCATGGCAAACAGAGATGTTGGGAATACACCCAGGGAGCTGCTGGCATTGCTGTCCACAGCAGTTGCTTGGTGCCATCTGTAAGAAGCTGCTTGATCCAGCAACACCATCCCTAAGTGGGTATGAATGAACCAACTAACAACTCAATAATCAGCTTATTGTTAATGGATCTGTTTAGTTCCTTTGATAGGAACCAGCAAAGGACTTTTCCTGAATAATGAAAGGCAGGGAGTTAAACTTTTCCACTTAGAGTCTGTGCAATACTAGAGGGCAGATTAACTCCCCACAGAAAAACATCTTATTTTGTGAAGCTATAGGAGCTCCCAGGTTCCCTGTTCACAGCTTCTTTCATTAAATAGTAATCCACAGCAAGAACATTCTTTAAGCATTTATAGAAAGCTGCAAATGGTTAATGGTGTTGGCAACCAGAATTATTGCTTCCGACCTGCTTCCACCTTTAATTGTACCACTGATTCTGTTTCAGACAGCAACCTCAGATTCTGAGGTATTTATGGGAAAAATGTGAATGGAACAGGAGAAAACAGCAAAGTCCAAAAATACTTTGGAGACAAATGTACTTTGACAATATGAGCTATCCTGCTAAAGTCAGAATTGGACATATAATGATGTAAATATCATACAATGATGTGTGGATAGAAGGTTCAAATACAAGATTCTGGCCCAGGCCTCATCAGAACTCCATCAGCAGAAAGGTTATTATTTTTTACAGCACATATATGTACATATATATATATATAATAACCAGCCATGTAGAGACTTAAAATACACAGTGAAGTGTTGTCTTAATCTGCATGCAAGCAGCAATATTTCCTTCAGTCTCACAGCTATGCCAATACCAAGTTTCATTAAGAGCAGGCAGCCTGATTTACAGCTGAAAATAACCAAACAAGACAAAAATAAATTCCCAAGGAAACTACTTCTTGTAAAAATCAAAGTACATGAGAAACCCATGCCAGGCACTTTGCATCCTCCCTTCCCCAGCACATCCTCCCTGCCAGCACTGAGCCAGCCCAGCACCTCCCAGGGGTTCGCTCCCTCAGTTTCTGTTGCAAATGGCAATTCCAATTTAGTGACTCAGGAATGTTTTGATCTCCCCATCCAATCTCATTATTCAGCAGGCCAGATCCACTGACCCAGAGCTCTACGTAATACCCTGCTTGTAATTACTTGTAAATATCCCCCCTCCTTATTACTTGATATTCACAATCCAAACAAAAGCAGAGAAAATGAAAGGACAAATGCCGGAAAAAAAGGGGAGTGTTCAAAATGCACATCAGTGCATGACACCCAGTTCAACAACACACACAAGAAAGAAGGAAGTCTGGGGAGGGGAATATATAACTGTTTAAGAATCAGAAAATACAGAAGTATGAAAATGAGGAGAAAAAAGATTGAAGAATGATGAAGATAAACACAAGCGAAGCTACACAAATGCAAACTGAATTCAGCAACACATTAAAACCATGGTAAGTTTTATAACACAAAGGAAGAAATTCGCTTGGGGAGGTTGTGCATTCTTGCAACCATTTTGCTCATAGCAAAACCAGCTCTTCCAGCCTAATATCTCCTGCAAGTTTGAATCCAATTTATGTACTGTTGTATCTTCCCCATACACTAGAATCATAAATATGCTCAGCACCCTTTCCTCCTCTAACCAAGAGACAGATATTCCCTTTTCCTTCCAGAAATCAGACATGTTCCCAGCTCTACTGGACAAAAAGCATATGTGTTTCTTGAGAACCCAAACTTCCTCTGACAGACGGAGGAGAACCCTTTTTAGTGAATAATTTTACTGACAGAAATGTCCTCGTCCTGCTCCATATGCTGCTACCAGAAACAGGGAAGTATCTTCAGGATATGTTGCTTCATAATCCATCTCCACCATGTACAGGAGCTGTATCATGGTTAGCCGGTATTTAAAGAAATAATGCTGCAATTAAGGCAAATAAAATAAAGTAAATCATTATACAAAATAAAAACTCCCAGGTCTTTATTTTCACATCCTTACTTGCTCACATGACTTGCAAAATGAATCATTACTGGAAAAACAATGTGAAAAAGCTGAGGGCAAAGCAATCTGGCTAACAGGTGCCTGCAGAAGACCACCACTATTTTAAAGCACTCTTCTCCCTGTAGGTCTCTTGAAATAAAGATTTTTAACCTATTTATTGGAGCATGAACATTTACAATTTCATTAAAGTAAGAATGTGTTTTGGTGTTGCTTATATTTTTTATATTACAGCACAAAAGCCTTTCAGCTGAATTTTGCTATTCAGTTTGTGACCTTTTGATAAAGATCATGTGAGAGATTTCATATACATAAAAACATTCTGTTTTAACATATAGGCCCTGATGGAAAGCTGAGTATCCAGGGAATTAATGCAAGTGCATACATCTCCTGGAAAAAAAGAACTTTACTATGTCCAAATCCATGTGACCTTGGGAACAGAGGACAGGTCTCCAAAAGTGAAAGACTGCGACACTAACAACTTCATTAAATTCTCTTGTGTTCTTTAAAAAAACCAGAAACACAGAGCTTTTAAATAATTGAAATGCGAAACAATACCATTTTTCTGCTAAATTCAAGTCTGAACTGATGCAACATCCACGACTGATGAGAGGTTACAAGAGAGGTTACACTGAAACTTGTGACAAACTTAACTACAGCAACACAGTGTTGTTTCTCTAAAGAGATTAGCAGATTAAAATGCAACCATTTAAGTCTGATTGACCAACCTGTTACACAGACTTGTGACCTTGTATCCTATACAAGAGTAAGATTCAAACCCACTAAAGAAGGTTTTCCATATTAGGGGAGAAAGTATGAAGTATAGGATTTGCATTTTCTATCCTCTCTCCTCAATTAAAATAATTACTCTAAGAACCAAGGTAGGGGGAGGTTAGTGGATTCCCTACTTAGGATTTCATTGCTCCTATTTAATCCTTCAGCAATATTAAATTATTGTTTATGACATCATAGTACTTTATGTGCAGAGTGCAAGCATCACAAACTGCATATGGCTATAAAAAACTCTGCATCTGCTTACTCAGTTAGTTCAAAATCTATGAAAAATCAGCAACTGTGCTTGCTTTGTTCATTATTACTCTTAATTTTTCCACCCTAAAAATAGTTTTTGAATCACTGTGACTACTCACTGCAAGTTCACTAGAACAAATCAGCCAACCCACAACATTCCCTGCTGTGGGTGGAGTGATGCTGATGCCATTTCTTCTGGAGAAGAAATACCTTAAACTTCTTCAAAGACATAAAACCCCATTTCTGCTAAGTGGGTTGTATAAACCACATCAATAAAAAAACCCTTATATTGCTAATGATTATATCAATATAGTCTAACCTTCAAGATAGAAAAGAACTCTTGGAACAGATGGGTCTACTCACATAAAAATGAGATTTATGCTATTATGTCGCACCTGTAGGTAAGAAAACTAAAGGCTTTTAAATAGGAATAAAAGAAAAAAATGAAGTCTATTGTCTCACGTAAGAAAAGGTTCAGAAAAATCACATCAGCTGTCAAAACATGAACTCCTTGACAGACTGTTACAAAAAGAGAGTTTAAGCAGAAAATGTTCATCCAAGTCACCTCTTTTTACAGCACAGGAGGGTTTTGCCTGGTCAAAAAGAAGGAACAAAGTGAGGTGACAAAGTACAGCAAAAAAAGCCAAATAAGCAGTCTGAGACACAAAAGGAACAGACAGAAACACATCTTTCAAATTACAAGTTGGTTGGCAAAGGGCAAGAAAAAGATTTAACCAAAATTAACTTGGAAGGGCAGGGGAAGGTGGCTCCCCTCTGTGCTCATCAACAGCAGCAGGAGATGGAGGGGAAAAAAGTTCATTCCTATTTTCTTTTCCTATCAATTGTGACACAGATTAAAAGGTAAATGAGGGTTTCCCCACACATACAATTTAAATAACGTAAAAGTATGGTCTTAGAAACTGCAAAACATACACCAAAACTACTTTGCACCTAATTTGGTGTTAGAATTGTTTTGTTGTCAAATAAACACCCTTGGCAGTTTCAATCATAAGCAGTTTCTGTTAAAGGCTTTGAAATGAAGGCTTTATTTTAATGGGCAAAAAAGCAAAAAGGAAGACCAGTTTATACCAACAACAGAAGGCAACGCACTTATCTTCGCCCTGATCTAAAATGAGCCTCACTGGTGCTTCCCTTTTGAGAAATTTTACCTATTTTCAGATTATTAATCTCTGTTCTTTAACGGTTATCTCCCACCAAGCACACAAATCTTCCACTTAAAAAAGTTATAAATAAAAAGGCAAAATAAGCAGAATTGAACAGCAAAATTTATAAAGAATTTATATTTTCCAGAAACAACCACCCACCCAGCTCAGGAAGAGAAAAGCCAAAATCCTTTTTTATGATCACCAGGAACCCAACATCACTACCTCTGTCAGAGCCTTTCTACTTCACAGGATATTAGGTTTTATTCTAAAAATTAAGCTTATTTATGTACAAATACAGGCAGAAAGTAAACTTTTCCCTCCATATACTTTTACCTCATGTATCCAATCAGGTCCTCCAGCCTAAGACGATACATAATTATTCAAGTAGCACATATATCCATTCAGTTAAATTCCAAAGGCTTTAGTTCCAGAGATTATTTCTTCTGCAAAGTTAAAAAATTAAGTATATCTAAAGCTCCTGTCTTCTCCTAATTGCTCAACTGGATTTCCCCAGTTTTTGAGGAGGGTGGGGAGGAGAGTATGTCATTATTTCACTTCCTCACAGAAACTGAGCAATTGGTGTTGTAAAAGACATTTTAGACTTGAAAAAACAACCAAAAGCCCAAATAAAAACAAAACCAACAAAACATCACCAGAAGCAACTGGTGCTCTGATTAGAAATGGGGCTCAGGCTAGATAAAACCCCTCTGACCACTGTGAAGGGTGAGCACAAACCCAAACTGACCAATACCCCCAGAGACTATCTCCAGGATACAGAGATAAGTATCCTATAGATAGAGATGACACAGAAGACATTCACTTTATGCCACAAATTCCTCCCCCCCGAGATGGTGTCAGGTGCTACAGAAAATGGTTTAAAAGCCATAATGTGACTGTCATACCTGTCCTGTTCAAATCCCCAGCACATCGATATTCAGATGCATGAAAAGAGTTAAAACTACAGAATTCTATGATAAAATCTGAGCTGACCAGCACAGCTTGTATTACTCAAACTTTTACTTGTTGTTTTGGCAGGACCATACAATCAAGTTCCTTTTGAAGGCTGAGTGATGCCAGAGGTGATGCCTTCACTGCAAATATTTCTGTTTCTTCTCAGTTGAATTAAACCAGAGCCCACACTCAGGGGCAAACACACAGGAAATTACAGGAGATAGTACCTTGGGGTAGAGAACACATTTATTCCCTAGCAATCCCAAATGCATCCCTATGAATACAATGCTAATGTCACAATATTCTTATAATACCCCCAGAATGTATTACCCAGTACACCCCCTGTATGTTGGAGTCAGCTCTTTTGGCTACGAATACCCAAACAAATCACAAGGCTGGATTTAAAACAGTTTTAATTTTAACTGGCATTTTCTTACAGGAGACAAATTCTTCGGTATTTTCTAACCATACAATGTGGTTTCACCAACAAAAAGATTTATTTTATACTACTCCCCCACAAACCACAACGATATTTATTTCCCCTGTTCTCTCACTCTGCATACATTTAATCTGCAGACTGCCGGATGAAGGATGTCCTCAGTTCCACCACTCAGTCTAGCAACAGTATTTCATGGCTGCTTAAAAGAGAAAAAAACAAAGCCAGTCCATAATTTAGAAATAATAAGGCAACAAAGAATGCATTTGTCCTACTGATTTTTCCACTAATTCACTGGTGATTTAATAAGAAAAGACACAGCTTGAATTTCAGACCATAAACGTAGTTTGAAAACTTGACACTTCAGAAAAAACTATGGTCAAACTTTAATTGTAACTGAGTTTTCTAACATTGTAATTGGGTAAGAATAAGAACATTTATAGATTTTATACACTAGGTTTTCAGACAGGAGTCACATTTCAGAGGGCTTAGAACAAAAAGCCACTATTATACTGCGGCATAATTTAATCACTGCCATTCCCAAGGCCTTTCAGTTTCAGCACAAAGTATGGAATTGTGATATTTAGTCTTTTTTCCGCCTAAATAAGTGATAATAAAGTCAGAAAACCCTGTGTACAGATTTTGTGACTGGTGTTTTTATTCCTCCCTCTGATTTTCACTAACACCGGAGCATGAGAGATGTCTCTTTGCTTTGCCTGTACCCCTGATGTGATGGCACCAGCACAATGCTAAACCAGTGTCATTCCTACATATATTCCCCAAACCAAGGGTATGTCCTCCTGGAGATCCTTAACTGGAACAAAATTAATTGTAAAATAGCACCTTTCCTCATTTACAGTTATTTTAAAATAGTATTTTATACATCTACACAATACAGCCTCAAAACAGCAAGAAGAGTTAAAGTCATCAGAGATAATTTTTAACATGCACGAGGGACTCCCTGGCCTTTATATGGAAAACATCAAAAAAACAAGTCACAGGAAGAAATGTGGTTTTAAGATAAGCTGCAGAAAACCAGGGTAAGGAGTTGTGCGTTACAGGACAGCCATAGCAGATGCTGGGTTTTCATCATGCAGGATGTTGTATCCAACATATATTCCATGCCAGGCCCAACAATAAAGTCATGTTGGCTGCTGGCCCTGTTATCCAAACCACTCAGGGAAATAGTAAGGTAGGCTTGGGAAATTACCCTGTGGACCTTCCAAACACCTTCTGATTAACTCTGACTGCCTGATTTTCCCAAGTCAGTTGTGAAGAACCAATGTTGTGGCAATTTAAAAGTGCAATGAGAATGAAGTGAGCAAGTGTGGAAATCAGGAACTTTGTAGGAAAAGAAAAAGTGAGACATTTATTAAGAAAAATAAATATTTTCACTAATTACTGTCCAGACAAAAGTATCTCCTTTGAACATGCATTTATTTTACTCTGTGATAAAAATGGTCTACTCCAAGCAAGAATGTTATTTCCCAGCATGACCATTAGGGCCTTCAGAAGAAGGGCTGACTGACCAGTGATTCGTCAAATCAAACACCAAAATGATAAAGTAAGTTTTCTAAAGAAAAGACATGTTTAGACCCTATTTTTCCTTCACCACTCAGATCAGAAGAACTCCAAGACACACCTCAGAATCATACACGTACAGAAAACAGAGCTACAGAGGTTGTTAGGCATCCCATGGAAATACTCCTCAAGTTCTCAAAGAACAGCAACTCAGAACTTAAATTTATTCACTGCTCTGAACAGTAACTGAATCTGGCTTTTAAATTCAATTTAACACAGGAATACGTCTGGTCATAGCTTCCCAGAAAAAGGTCACCTCAGATTTCAGTGATTTCATGGTCCCTTCCCTCCTCCTCAAGGAACAGCAAGCAAGGAGATGCCAGGGAGTGCTGGGAAGAGTGTAGGATCCAGGACCCCCAGCTAAGGTCCACCAACCACTCTGAAGCTCTTCCAGAGCTCACAGTACCTACCAAGGCCCCCTGCCCAAAATGCCACACAGATGAAGTCAGGTGAGGTGTATCAGATGGGTCCAATGCATCAGATCAAAGCTGTCATCAGTCTGACCTGGAACTGCACTGGGATAACTCCAGTCCCTGGTGAACATGGACTAGAGCAGATCTTTAAAAAAACCAAACCCAGCACTGCTTCAATTCCCTGTCCAGATGATTTCACAGAGATCCCATATGGCCCTTGAGAAAGCACATGAACACTTATTAATTTTGTTCTCCTTCCACCTGCTTTTATCACAATGTCACATGTCTCCCAAAGACACACTGCCACACTCCAGACTCTGAACAGGATCTCACACATCCCATTTTGTCTGCTCATTCCCCTCCTTGTACTTCTATCAGAAGCAAGAGCATCAGCTTCCATGATGACCTTAGAACTACAGAGAAGAAAAATTAATACATTTCTTAGCATATTTTTAACAACAATCCCTTAATTGCTTACCCTCAGGAAACTCTGGAAGCAACCTGAAATTATAAATATCTCACTTGATGGGGCCTAGCCTTGGTAGAAGGAATTTCCTGCACCTGGCATATTCAATATTATGGCAGATATTATCGCTATTAACTGCCCACAACATCTGGAGTTTGGATCCCAAGTCCCTCTCCCCTCTATAAGCAGCTTGAAACCTAATTATGTGTTTCCAGTAAATGTCCCTATATTCTCAAGCCATGAGAAGCAGATTCATAAGAAAAATTCTCTGAAAACTGACCCAGGCAAAGACCCACATAAATAAAACTGCACAGCAACAGAAAATCCTCCTAAGACATAAAATATGTAATGGCAGATGGAAAGGAAAAGAATATATTCATTTGAAGTACAGCCAAAAAATTAAAGACATAAAAGGAGAAATGCAAAGAGAAAACCTCTGTGAGTTTCTGCTTTTTGGAACTGCGTAATAGGTTACTGTAATGACATCAGTGAACCTCATGCTTCTCCTTTCCCCACTGCAAAATATGAGCAATCCAGAGGTTCTGTATATTCACTTTTTCTACAGATTGTTCTTTAGAAGTTGCAAAGGTTCCAGAATCCCTGACACCGAACACAACTTTAGTAAGTCCCAGATGAAACCAAGGAAGGACTGCGAAGTTGCCTGTGACCAAAGCAGAAGCAGGATGGTGTAAGTTCTCCTAGAGCAAGCTGTTAAAAACAGTTCCTGACAGATATATAAATACATGTTCTCAGAAGGAAGAGGAAGCCCAGAAGGCAGGAGGGGAAAATGTGGGGTGCTGGTGGATCTCTGGTTTGTGCTCTGCTGTCACTGGTCTCAGACACTGTATGTCACTGCAACCAGATCCACTGAACTATTTACTTGCATCATTCATTGGTCAGAAGCCATCAGGCCACCACCACAAAAATACCAGTTAATGAACCCAGACTTATGTCACAAAACAGAAAAAAAGGTTCCTTAGTGATGCTTTGGTAAGAGGTAACCAAACACCACTGGGTTTTTTGTTTGCTCAGTCATTCACTCACCAAAGTTTAGATCATGGCACTGAAGTATATTAAAAAGAGAAATAAATAAAGAGCTACAATCTTTCATTGAGAAACTCTATTCTCATTACAAAACCCTTGAGCAGATTATGAAAGAGGAGATGGCATCCGCTAATTTAACCTGGGCCTAGAGGACTCGTTCTGTTTGCACCCGTGTGCACCACAAACCCTCAATTTTCTCCTTTCAATACTTGCACAAGAAGATGAAAAGCTTGCACCCAGAGGAAAAAGACACATTTTTCTGAATTTGGCCCCACAACACACTGGCACTGAAAACACTTCAGCATTAATGAAAGACGCAGAAAAGAGCTTTAAAAAGGCACATTTCAGTGCAATGCAGATACAAAATAAGTGGAACTAGGATGAGTTACCAGGACATAAGAAATTTCAACATATGCTAAAACAATCTTATTCATGTTCTCCCAATAAAAAAACAATGTATCACCAATGAATTAAAACCTCACAATTAATGCCACTAATTAGAATTAACTATTCTATGCACAGGAAAAATGGTAACCCTTTTTATTGGCTACCATCACTTTATTAAAAACATTTAAGCAATCTTTTGAGGTACTTTCTGGAATACAGATCCTCCTGTCAGTTTCCATTGCCTGGAATAGGAAGCAAAGTGCCTCTGAAGGTAAAACATGCACTTTCCAACAACTGTGCTTTGCACGTTTTTATTGATTAAGACAATATTTCAACTGACTTTCTAAGGAAATCCTAAGATATTGCACCATTCAAACTCCTTTCTTTCAAGACTGAAAGCAGCCAACGGTAAACCAACCAGCATCACCACAGAGCATCAGTACTGCTTAATTCAAAGTACTTCAATTATCAGAGCACCTAGAAAACCACTTCTTCAGGTCAAAAGTAAGAGCACAATGCTTCACTTTGGTCCGGGTCATTGGTGATGCTCCTCATCCCTCCCTCTGGATTCTGCCTTGACCCATCTGTCCCATGGCCCAGGTGGCCACACCTGAGACAGGGGATGGGCTCACTGCAGGACTCTGTGCCATCTGCTCATAAGGTGGGGGACACCTCACAGAAACCCAGCCATCGCCAAGCTGCACTCTCTGCTCCTGGAAAACATCTTTTCCTCAGGCCAGTGGAGAGTGGCAGAAGATCCTCATCTTCCCAGGCAGAGGCAAAGCCAAAGAGGACTTGTACAGCTTGAGAGCAAACTGTGAGGGAAATCAGTTAGTGCATTAAAACGACCTTAAATTAACCCCCCTGTTTGTGGTTTGACAGGAGAGCAGTGAAGTTCCCAGCAGATGCCAGTTTGCACACTCTGGGGAGGGTACTGGACTGCTCAGTCCAGTTATAAACTCTACAGAAAAGTTCTGGCAGCTCATTCCCAAACATACTGAAAAATATTTTGATCTGGTCGTTAACATTAACAGTACTTAAAAAAAAGATTTAAAACTGGCAAACTGATAAAAGAGCGAAATATGGCAAATATTAAAGGCCAGTTACAGCACTGCTGTTCTAGGTCAAGATAGACAGGATTTGCTGAAGGTCCTTCCAGCCGTCAATTGTGCCTGCTTTCCCAGATTGGATATTCTGGCAGCTGAATTCATAAATTCAAAAAATAGAGTCACAACAGCAACTTTTATGTTTAACCTAAAACATGATTTCTAATGTAATCCAGTTAGACTTCCATTAATATTCACTATCACACTGTTTAAAACAGACAAAAATCCTTCTTGAAGCTCACGAGAGGAACTACAATGAAAAACAGCATCCATGCTGACAACCACCACCTGCAAAATGCATAACCTGTGAGGCCAAGGGGTCTCAATATCAATGCTTGTGCTGTCAGGCTCATGGAATCCCAGACTGGTTTGGGTTGGAAGGGACCTTGCAAATCATTTAGTTCCACTCCCCTGCCACAGGCAGGGACACCTTCCATGAGACTAGGTTGCTCCAATCGAGCCTGGCCTTGAACACTTCAGGGATGGAGCAGCAACAGCTTCTCTAGGCAATCTGTGCCAGGGCCCCACCAGCCTCACAGGGAAAGAATTCTTCCCTAGAATCCAATCTAACCCTGTCCTCTGCCCGTGAAGCCACTCCCCCTTGTCCCATCGCTCCAGGGGCTGGAGTCACTTAGGCATCGGAAGGGGCTCTAAGGTCTCCCTGGAGCCTTCTCTTCTCCAGGCTGTACAACCCCACCTCTCTCAGCCTGTCTCCAGAGCAGATCTGCTCCAGTCCCAGGAGCATCTTCATGCCCTCCTCTGGACTCACTCCAGCATGAAAGTTCTGAAGTCATGCTCTGGTACTGCTCCATGTTTTCCAAAGTACAATATCCAAACAACCCCACTAACCTGATGGATGCCTTCACGCATCATGGTAGAAATGGTGTGAGAAGTTTGTCCACACCACAGCTGCATTCCAGCCCCTGTTCCACTCATCCACTGCAAAACAAGCCTCTGGCAGGCTCAAACCATCTTGGGCAACTTCCCTGGTGCAGCCAGGTCGGTGATGGTGCCACCTCAGCCACAAGCCACATCAGCTGCCTGCAATCCACTGCAAACCAGGACACACTCCCAACGGAGCAGGAGGTGGATCACTGGGCACTTGGGAAAGACTGAAAGTGTTTATACTTCCTGGGAATAATCAACATGGGCTATGGGCTACACTAGCAGACAAAACATACTAGAAAATATTACTTTTTTCAGGCACTCACTGATAAATGATGGTTAAATATAGCACACAGCCACCCTGTGAAGGAGGAGAATCTTCCACTTGAACCTCCAGCCCGCAATTTATCAATGCAACACATCCAAAATTTAGGAAGAACATGACCATGTTGCAGCATCTCCCCTTTCATTTAAATGCTATGGACAATCCCTAAGATGAAATAAATGAGGGAGGGAAACAAGTATTTATTTATGCTTACAAAAAGCTGTTTGGCTGCAAATTCCATCTCCAAACCCCGAGTTCCCCACAAAGCAGATTCTGCACTGCCAGCAACATGACGAATTTCTCCAAAGCCCTTAGAGCATGGCGAGAAAACCACAGGAAGCTGTTCAATAAAAATAAACTTCTTTTCATCTTACACTCTATATATTAATGTCAATTTCTCTTCCACTCCAGCTCTTGCTTCCCTTCTTTTCTCCCTCCCAGGGCATAGCACACTTGATTTATTAGAGCTAATTCATTAAAGCAAATGAATTTGGTGTATATTTCTCAGGATCCCTTAGTCAGATTAGGATTCTATCATATTCTATCAAAAGCTAACAAAAATGCAAACACTGATCCTAAGCAACCTGAAACCAACAGATGCCTGAGAACCTGAAAACGCCTCTAATGAAATTGCAGTAAAAAGAATAAATTCCGCTTCGAGGAGGCTGCTACAATTCAAGAATTTAAATAGGTCCAATCCTGACGCATTTCCAAAGGAAATCCTTGCAGCTCTGCATACTTTGGAGAGCTTAATTTACCCAGAGAAATGGGTGAACCACCACTGCTCAGCCACTGGGTGACTGCGGCCTGCAAGTTTTTGCTTCAAAAGCAGCAAACTAACACAGTATTTAAGCACACACACAGCATTTCCCTTTCCTGATGATAAGCTGGCATGAGGCAAACATCAGCAGGGAGAATTAGATTATTTCCTACTGGTCTTAGACGATGTACCAAATTTATGCCTTTTTTTTTTTTTAAGCTTTACCGCAGCACAGACAGCTCAACAGCAACATCTCACAGTGCACGAAAATTAACACCCCAGTGAAAACAAACCTAGAAAAGATAAAACCCTTTGGCCTTCCCTCTTGTGTCAGACAGGATGGCCTTCACCTTACTCCTCAGGGAGCACCAGCTCCATCAGTGCCCACACTCCACTAATAAACTCAAGGCTTTGTGTTGCTGCTGTGGAACAGTCAGGTATTGATACAGCACAAAAGCAGGAGGAAGGTGCTATCAGGGAATCCGCTGTCTCCGTTCGGTCCAGTTGCATTTCCGTGTCTCCAGAATTACCTGACTGGAATTCTTAATTTGAGAGCCAGAAGACACTGCACGAATAAACAGAAATATGCTGCCTTTGCAAGTTTCATGTTATAAAGGCTGGATTTGCTTCCCGCTGCTGGTACGTCATTCATTAAGCACCTCATCAGCCGAGAGGCTAGTAATTATTTCGTTAAAAATTAAGCAGGATAATGTAAGGAAAAGGATGGGAAAATCACCCCGGCTTCTGGAGCGAGCCACGGTGATTCACGGCTCCCACACACACAGATGACTTTCATTTGGAATTCACCTTTCCAGGCCTTTTGTTCGGGGCTTTTCCCCCCTGCTCCGAGGTGTGGGGGGGGGGGAGCGCGGGCCCCGAACCGCCACCGGGGACCAGTGCGGGGGTTCCCGGGGTGGGTGAGCCCGGGGCGGGGATGCTCGGCGGGCGATGCCCCCGGGCAGGGCGACGCCGGCGGGCAGGAAGACACCGGCGGGCACATCCCACCCTCCCCCGGTC
>VZRL01003091.1:1848380-1866535 GCA_013397895.1 Origma solitaria
GGTGGGAAGGGAGGTGGAAAAGCGGAATAGACCGCGGCAAAAACGCAACTTCCCTGACCGGGAATCGAACCCGGGCCGCGGCGGTGAGAGCGCCGAATCCTAACCACTAGACCACCAGGGAGCGATACCAGCGTTTGTCCTTGGCCATACTTCACATGCTGTAACTGCGACCGGGCAGGGACAGCGACATCAGGACGGGGGCTGTGGTGGGACTGGGTCTGCGGTACAAGGGGCGGGGGCTGCCATCCATCACATGCCGGAGACTGTTACAGGGCCCGGGGGCTGCACTAGCGTTGGCGGCTGCGGCACAACGGCTCCGGCTGGGGCCGGGGGCTGCAGCTCCCCATAGGAGTTGGGGACGGTGGCACAGGGCGCACTGCGTCCGGGGGCTGTGACACGGGGATCTGCGGGGCTGGGGACAGAGGCACAGGGGCTGCAGCCAGGCCGGGACAGTGGAGGAGCCGGAGGCTGGGACTGCAGTGGGGCTGGAGGCTACAGGGAACATCCCCAGCACATCGCCCGTGTGCCGCAGTCCTGAGGGTTCGCTGCTTTTGGGGTGCTGTCCAGGCACTCAGCACGCTGCCCAAACACCAACCCCCAGTTCTAGGTACGCTTTGGGCAGCACCCTCACCCCCCCTGCTCCTGTTCTGAGAATGCCATCCTGCCACCCACCCACCCGGCCCCACACCGGCCCTTGGGGTCCCCAGGAGCTCAGTGCAGAGCCACTTCCCTTTAATGAAAACAAGTGCCTACAATTAGTGCAAAACAGGGTGTTTTAAGCTCAGGAATCTGTTTTTCCCAGTCGCTCAAGTTTCCTGGCACTCCTAGCTGTTCCCTGGGAAACATGGCTGTTTCCTAGTGTTGACTAAAAGCACGATTTCCACTCATCCAGGGCATCCTGGAGCAGGTGACACCCCAGTGCCAGCGCAGGGACACTCACTCCAGTTATCCCTCCCATTGCTCTGGCATGGCCCTGCTGCTGTGTGTGTCCTCTCTGTGTGGCTCTAATGGCCTTTCCCGTCTGCTGCCTCTGACTCATGTTTTAAAGAGATGAACGATGATGGATCCCATTTGCCGACAGTCATCGCCATGAATCACACACCCACACCCTCTTCTTGCTCCAGCTCCATCCCCAGTCCAGCTCAAGCCCCTTTCTCCTTCTGAAAAACCAGCTATTTGCAAGGCTCCCCAGCACTGACCTTGGATCTTGGCTAGAGTCTGCACCCAAGAAGAGATGCTGAGCCCACCCCAGCACCCACAGGGGTGCAGCAAGTGGGCCCAGGCTGGCAGCCCAGGACCAGCGCTTGGCTCTGGACACTGCCTGCCCGGCTGGGATGAGCACAGGCTCCCGCTGCTGGAGTGGTTGTGCAACCCCTCTCACAGCATAAATGTCAAATTCCGTAAGAAACACTGGCTGAGGGTTGGGACATGGTGCCAGCAGGGAAAAGTGGCTCCTTCCTGCTTTTTGCAGTTAGTTACTTTTCGATTCTGCTGTTTACCTGCTTTGTGGGATGATCTGCCTTCCCCTCACCGAAGCCTGGGCACTCCCAGCAGTGTCTCTCCTCCATTTTCAGGTCTCATACCAACCTACCAACCCCTGTCCTTAGCCCCATTTGCAGAGATGTAGCTTTACCTAATGAAGTGATGTAGGAAAAATACCCCCAACCTTCAAAACAAACACCCAAACCCCACAAAACCAAACCCTCACCACCAAGCAGATGCCTCAAGCCTAGCTGGGCATCCTTCCTCTGGAAACAGTTAGACTGAAGACCTCTGCTGGCCTCTGCATAATCTACTTGGAGAATAATAATCTCCGTAATCTGTTCTGCCTCCACCACCCTTTCAAACTTGGACAGAGGAGCTCCCAGCTCCAGCCATCCATCCACAGCTCCCCCTGTGCCTTGCTGTTTGATTGCCAAAGCTTCCGAGGAGACTGATTCCCTGGGGTATCACACTGTCAAGCCATGCCAGCACCACAGCTGCAGCTTTTCCACATTAGAAGTTTCTCCAGCCTCAGCTCCCACTGCCAAGTTACTGCTGGGACTGCAGTCCCACGCTCCCAGCTCAGGAAAATGGCATGACGATGTCTGGAGTTCACCTGCAGCACCAGTGATGGAGTTTGCAGTTCCCCAGCCCCAGAACACAGGCACAGCTCAGGAACCAGCTTGGGAACCATGTCCGGAATCTTGGAAAGGAAACATCAAACTGTAAATATTATTTAGTACAATCCTTCATGAGAAAGGATCCAGAGAGCCAGCAGACAAGCCAGAAGGATAGGATGGAATATTTCAGTTGCTCCTCACCTCAGGCTGCTGCAGGCAGTTGGTATTTACCTGATGAGTTCATAACACACACCCAAGAGGTGATTTCAGCGCTTTTAGATAGAACAAGACAACGACATTCACCCCATTTTCTCCCAAAGGAATCCTTTATTGAGAAGTTTCCTCAGTCTTTATCTTAAAGAGAAACAGTTCCATAGCCAAGCTCCTGCAGTCCCCGTTTCACTGGCTCCGTTCCTCACAGGGAGGCCAGTTCCAGTCAAATGAGGAATGCCCATGAACAACACTCTACACTCCACCTAAGGCCTAGTACATCTGCCCACTAACATCACATCCCATGTCCCCAGGTCTGCAGAGGGAGGGGGGCAGGGGTGGGGGAAATGGACATTAATCAAATCAGTGTCAAAACTTGCTTCTCTAAAGAGTCAGAGGCAGTTCAGTCCCTCCAGGGTGATAAACCACTAAAACTACCCAGATATGTACATAAGTTTAAAGACCTGAGTAAGTCCCACTTCGCCTCTAAGGCACAGAATCGCTCACTCTAGGTATTTCTACGTGGAGGCACCTTGCCTAGAATAAGATCAGGCCTCTAGGAGAAAACTTGGAATTTGTCAGCTCCTGAGCAATGAAGTTGGACATCAGAAGAGCAAAACACCCAGCCCCTGGGGGAACTGGGTGAGCTCCGTGACTCTCTGCCAGGTTTGTAAACCAAAATTAGAGCTGGGGCTTTCAACTGAGAAACCCGTCCAGTCACAGCCAGATGTACCAGCTGGAGGAGCCCTTGGAGAGCAGAGCAGAGTCCCTCCAATGGTAGCCACATTCCAGCCTTCAGAAATTCCTCCGAGAACGAAGGTATAAGCTGAGAAGGGAGAAGCAAGTTTCATACACTCGGGAAACAGAGTGCACCACTGAATTCAACACAAGAACTGGCTTTATAAACATGCTGCTATGACTGCATGATGCAAAACTCCAGTGCTCAACAACCAGCTTTAGAACCCTTGCAGTCTTCTCTACGGAAAATAAATCATAAACAAGTAAAGCGTAAGTGATGTAAGGCTTGCAATTCAGCTTCAGAGTCCAAGGGAGCATTGCCCTAATATGATGCCAAAGCTTTTTTTTGTTTGTTTTTAAGCTTTATTTCTTTAAAGTTCATTGCATTTAAAAATAAAGATTCTTAGTTTTGTTAAAGCTAGAGCATTAGTGTAACAACGAGGCAGCTGCTAAGTGAAGTTTACCTTTTGGGAGCCCAGAAAAAACCCAACTGTTTACCGCATTTACCCAACTGCTCTGATGAGTGCCAGAGAAAACAGTAACAGGAGAAGCCTGGGAGCTCCCAGAGTAGCCCACACAGAGAACAGAGCCAGAAGCTGAAGCTAAGGTGCCCATGCACTTGGCTTCTCCAGTTACTGCCCTCCTCATGCTGTTCAGGGCCACGAATCTGCTCCAAGCTATGTCAGACAAGGGAAAACTGTTTTCATCTACAGCAGTGGCATTTCTGAGCTACCTTAAGGAAACTCCAGCTTACACGCTCTCCCAAAAGGACAGCAGTGATACATTTAATCTACAAACTTTAGTGTAAAATATTATTTGTGTACAAAACTTTGCATTCTCTTTATTTGACTTGGATCCAGCAGCAGTGTCTATGAATGAAGGATGGATATCTCCAGACTGGCTCTCAGCCCCTTCTTGGAGTCGCATGTTGTTGCTGTGGTGAAGGTTTGGGAGGGAGGGGGCTCTTCCAGTTGTGCACAGCCGTGCAAAGCCACATCCAGGTCTAGAAGGGAGCGTTGTCTTGTGGAGACTTGTCCCCAGCTCCAGAGGGGGAGTGGAGGCCGTCAGTGCTGTTTTCCCTGCTGCCCACCACTCTGGACTGGAAGGAGAGAAGAGAGTGAGGACAACAAGAAAGCAGCACTGGGAATACCAAGTGAATTCCCCCTTGTCGAGGTCACCTACTGTAGCCAAGACTTCACATATCTGAGAGGCCATTTGCCCGAATACTAGTCTACAAGAAAAACATCGCAGAAATTAAAGTTTCTGCACAAGGCTTCACACTCTGTGTTTACAAAACAAAGCAGACTGTTACCTTTATGGTCCCAACTCTATCTTCAAAGGACTTGAAGGTTGCAGAATTCCTTGAAGAAAGAAGAGAGGAGAAAAAAACAAATCAAGGCAAGTTAGTTCTTAACCATATCAAATGTCACAGTGTGACTGGGCTCTGTAGCCATTCCCCTGCAGTGACACGAGCACCCAGAACAATTGCAGCTCCTCACAGCCTTTGGCACAAATCTCTCAGGCACACCAGGCAAGAATACCACATACAAACTCTGAAGGAAAACGTTTATACCACGTGTAGTCCACTCAATTGCTCAAGCTATAATGTTGAGGGAAACAAGTCCTAGTTCACTGGGGAATCAAGGCATGGTAAGCAGAGAAGAAACCAGCTCTTAGCTTTACAAAACTTCTAACTAAAACCATTTTATTTTAAATAGTGGAAAGGGAAAGCTGAGAAAGGTTTAAAACAAAGGCTTCAGTTTCCTGTATCACATCCCATGTGGAGGAAGAGGAAGGGCCACGTACCTGCACCTATCAGCAGTTTTATTTCTACAGGGGTGATCATTTGCATCAGGAAATGCTCATGAAAATCACAGTGTAATAAATTAATCAGAGCATTTCACATTTCTAGCAAAGAAAACCAGGTCAGTTGTTTGACAACCCAACAAGCTGCTTCGCTGGCGAAGGATTTCAGAGAGTGCTCTGTACTGAGCTTCCAGACCAGGCAATTACTCATGGAGCTGCTCCCCCAGGCCAGGCTGCAGGAGCACTGCGAGATGACTCGCCTCATCTCAGTTATTTTTGTTCCAAGGAATTGCTTTAGATTTGCAGCCATAAAATAACCTCCATCGGTCTGGAATGAGGATGAACAGAGAGAGTTCTGCGGGCCTTGTCCAGCCCTGGCAGTGATTTGTCCTTCAAGGAGAGCACCCCCTAAGGCGTTGTGAGGGAAGGCTGAGTTCCCGTGAGGATTCACCTCGGTATCAGCAATGGCTGTACATAGTGACAGAACTGTCACCCTGCCCTTCAGGGACCTCTGAAAACTGCAAGCTTCAACCAGACTTCGGTACAGGTGCAACACTGCACTTAGTCCAAGAAAAGACAGGTGCTAATGACCTTAAGAGATATTAAAAAACCCTTCAAACAGCCAAACTGCAGGCCATGATTAATTAATCCACACTCGGAGAGGGGCCTGCTGGAGAAAGGAGCCAGTTGTCCAAGTCAGAACAAACCCCCCAGCAGTGATGGAGGCAGCTGTCCCCCCCCCAGCCCCGCTCAGGAGACACAGGCACGTGCTACATTACCTCATGGCCGGCATACTTATCGAGTGGCGGATGGAGTAGCCGCTGCTCGGAAGCATTTGGGACAAGGAGGAAAAAGTTAGTGACAGCTTGACACCGTGCAAAATCAGCTTAACCCCGGGTCTGAAGCACTCGCTGTCCACACACAGGCTGCTGTGGACAACCCAAGCCGTAGGAGCCAGCCCTCTCTCCCCGTATTTAATAGCTGCAGACCAGAATTTAGTTTTCCAGACATGGGACAGTCAGTATTTAACTGCAACTGTGACACAAAAGTCAATCCCAGGGCATTGGTTTGTGGTAGATTTCTCAATCTGTGTCAAAAGTTTTGGCAAGTCTTAAATAACCAGCTTCCCCTTTAAGGTCTGCAGGGGCCTGGCAAAGAAACAAATGCTCTTTTAGAGCCTTGAAGAGTATCTTACCTAAGGGAATGTGAGATGGAGTGAGCCCTGGGAGAGGCCATGGGCAGCAGAGAGAAAAAAGAAGGAATGGTCAGAAATTTGCGCAGAGCTAAACACTGAACGCAGGGACATGGTCACAAAATCAGGGGACAGCAAAGTCAACTACCCAGGAGAGAGTCTCTCAAAATAAATTACAGGAGCAAGCAAAAAAACTGCTTTTCATTAACTCCAGACAAGCTAAGATGTTTCTCGAAGAGCTATATAATAGCACCTACATCAACTTATAACCCACCTGGGGAGGGGAAGGAGTAGATGTGCAACACCAAACCAAAACATTTTACCTACCCCCATCCATTACCCTCACATGCTTTTTTAAAGCCTTTTTCTTTTTTTTCTAAACTGGAGGTTTTACCAAGCACCAACTACCCTGGCAGAGATACCTCCTTCCCCCATTTCCCCCTGTGGTCTCTCATACAAAGACAGCATTGCCCAGATCTCTGGTGAGAATTCGTGTAAGGGCAACTTGCAATGGATACCTGCACATTTTCTTGCCAAGACTGCAAATCTCAAAGCTACAGCACAGAGAATAAATGCACTGCAGCCTAATAAAGATAAGATTAAAGGTATCATGTTTAGTCCATAACTTGGCTGCCCATTTTTGGGTTGGGATTTTGCAATGCAGTAGCATCTCAGCAGTCTGAAACAACAGACTGAGGTTTCCTAGTTCTATTAGGAAGATTACCAGGATGCTGCAAAGGAGCTTCTCCTGCCAGAGTAGTGTTTTATTCCACTTAAATATAATTTTTGACTCTGCAGCAGGAAGCAGTCATGGCAAGCTGGATGTGAAGTACTTGGCAAGGAGTACAAGGGCTTTTCCTGACAGCCAGAGTGAAGATGTTGGGCTTTGTGGTTTCATTTCCCATACATCCAAGTCAGCTCTTTGGCAGGGCAGACTCCTTGAAATGCTGCCTTTGCATGTGAAATAAATTAACTTTCTACTGACTCTTGCTTAAAGGAGAACAACACAGATAACACATCCATGCAGCATGCTGCTCCATACGGAATACCACAAGCACTGGGTCCTTGTTCAGGATCTTGGCCTGGACCTAGCAGTAACCCTTTTCCTCCTTCCGTAAGGATTGAAAGTTTACATAAATTCTGGAATCTGCAGGTACTTTTGGGTTTAGGCTAACATTTCAAAATGAATTTGCTTGTAGCATTATGTACTGCAGCAAACATCATCAGACACCACGAAGTGCATCGGTGGATACAAACCCACAAAGCAACAAAAACAATACACTTCCAATTTTGCAGTTTACTGGAATCAGTAAAATGCAGGAACAGAATGTCTAAAAGCCAATTTACTTTTTAACTGTAGGTGGAGATAACAGAGACATCTGAAGAGGCCAAGATTTGAAAAAAATCCCACCCACTAAGGTACATTTTCTCCCCTCAAAGCAACCCAGCAGAGCATTAATGTAGTGAGCACACAGTTACAGCATTAACTTCCCAAGGTTACAATCCACACACCAAAATTATTTTGACCAGAATACAGCAAGACTAAAGATTTAACATGTTACTTGTATTTAACAGCAATTTGGTCCAAGCATAATGGAATTATGGCCACGCCCTCAGTGTATCGGAGGCTCTGTCCCATTCATCAGGCCTTCCTTGCATTTATCAACCGGTGAAGGCTGACTAAACAAGGAAATCCCTTCTGTTATCTCAACACTTCCAGTGCTGGAAAATAAACTCGCTTTACAAGTAAATTTGTAGTGTAAGAAGGAAAAAAACCGGAGTACAGTAATGGAGGTCAGTGTAGGCTACAAGGCCTGTAACAGAGATTCTCTGGGAACAGAGATCACCCCACTCCTTCAGAGCAGTGATCACAGCAATACAACAGACTTCACTCCTCATCAGCTCTGATCACGTATCAGAACATCAGAGTTCACCTGGCAAGGATGAAAAGTGGGACAGTTCCTGCAAAACCTTATGCTCAGAGTTAAACCTTCTTCAGAATCAGAAATAGGAAGACTTGGATGCAGCACAGGAGATAGAAGTCTGTTTATATATGCAGAGAAAAACTGAAAGTCTTAAAAAAAATCATTACTGTGTTCCCTCACAGGGCCACATACACAAATCCTGCTGAAATAACTTTGGCAGGGATTTGCAAGTGATAAGACAGAAGCTGCCTCTATTTCATAACACCTCACCCAAAGTATTAGTTATAAAAAGGAATGCAGATGTTGAAGCTGAGCAAAACCACTGCTGCAAAGCCCTGGTTCATGCCTGGGCCAGCTGATTACATGGACAGTGGTCACAGTGACCATGCCAGGCCAGCTCTGCCACCAGGAGAGCATCCCAATATCCTCTCCCTCTATCATCTGCTCCTGGGATGGCACAAACATTTCAGCAGCTGCACGACCCGCATTCTCCCACCTGAAAAACAAGAGGCAGGACCAAGCCTGTCGAAACAGCTTCTGCTGGTGGCAACCCTGGTTCAGGAGTTCCCCGTGTGGTCCCAAAAAAAGCACAGTTCCCATTCCTTTGCTGTAACAGCCTGGCCAGACTGCAGAAACCAGGCCTCAAATTTACTTATCAGTTTGGCAATATGTGTTCCCACCACATCTTGTGCCAGTATCTGTAATCTGCTGTGATTACATAAAAATCTCTTCTTCCAGCAGACTAGGGAGTTTCCAGGAAAGAAAAGTTACAACTTGAATGCTGGAAATGGTAGGAAGCCAGCTAGTCCTCTGCCAAATTCAGAGATGAGAGCTACTGAAAACACCAAAAAATACCCTCAAGGAACACAGTAACTAACTCACTGTGGACAGAACCAGAATAAATCAGCACTATGTGATCAGAGGCCAACAAGTTCTTACCACTCGGATACTCCCAGCCACAATGGAATAGGAAATTCCCTACAAAGAATGACAGCTACCCATTCAATGCAAGGTCTGATACAGCATGTTAAATACAAGTTCTAAAAATCTTTCCTTAGAAATCTAGACAGGCTGTACATCCAGAACTAGCTCCTAATTAAAAAAAAAAAAAACATGGTCAAGGGACTCTGCATAAAAAACTTGGATTTTACCATTAGCAGGGAAGAAATCTTTGGCTTAAAGTTCTGAAGAGCAAGTAAATCACCAATTCTAACCTTGAGCTTTGTACAACTGAGAAACTCACAGAGAAATAACCTCAGCCAGGGGAATCTGCCCCTCTTGTCAGTTTGGAGAGGTTTAAATTTGCAGTTCTTTCAGTGGTCATCTACTTAAGGAATGGAGATAACCACCAACCACAGAACAAATTTTTAATGTTGTCATAATCTTCTGAATCAATTGATATTTTCCAACCAACATGACATAACTGTGCCTGGAAGACATGCTGCCCTTCTCCATGGAATGTCAACACCCGGGGCTTGAAACCACATGGAATGCAGCAAACAGACTTTACCCTTTTTGGTTTTAATCATAGCAGAGCACAGGAGGGATGACCCCTCTCTAATCCAAAGCAGTTACATTGAGAAAACACACCTCCATGACTCAGTAAGGAATGGAGGAGGGAGACTTTAATTCTAGTTTCTTACACAGGATATAAGAGCTGCAGTGAATCCACATGGCAGTAAAAGGGAGAAGGCTGCTAAAAATGTTATGTCAGTTCTCCTAAACCAAATCAAACTGAAATGTCTTTGAACGGATTTTATCCCATCAATAAATCTTCAATAAGTGCTTAATCTGTCCTAAACTACAATGCACAGGGCCACACAGAAGGTGGCAGTCCATCAACAGCAATGCGCTGCCAACTAAGCTGAAAAATGGAAAAAAGCCTAGTTACTGTCTAAAGTCCCATTCCTGTTTGAAATCAAGATCAAAGCACCGGAGTGCAAACCAGAAATCTTACCTCATGTCACCGAGCTTCCTGCTGATAACAGAACCTACATTGGAAAGGGCTGCTGAAGTCTTCTGTCCTGCCTGGGAAAGGGTTTCCTGGGTCTTCTTATAACTAAATGGAAAAAAAAAATCATAAATTGAACAAACAGGTCGGATCTCAAAATGTCCCCCCCCATTTTGAAAAAGGAGCCCGCATTAAAGGAAAGAAGCTGGGTTAGTGAGCTGCACTGACTTCACTGAAAGAGCCACTTCCAGGTTCACATATACTCAAATACTGAAGTTTTACAAAACGAGGAAGTGTAGGATTAACCTTTCCATACATTCACCTGATACTTTTGACTAAATGTTCTTAAATCTAACAAACATTTACTGAAAACCAAAGCAAAACCAATTTGCCACATGGAAACTCTAATACCACAGCACTATAGCCTCACTGCTCCACAACTATCTCTTGGTGTCCTGGAGAAAATAAATCTAGGAACCTATTCCATACTGTCCTTGCAGCCTTGAGGAAGTCATAGCATTTGTTGTGGTGTTATGTTTTGGAGGAAAGAGGCAAGAAGCGAGACCATCATCACCATACAGAAGAGAAATGCAGGAATCAGCATGAGCTCTACAACAGTAATTTAGAAATAAATTGGTAGAAGTTTCCTATCAGTTACCATTAACCACAATAGGTAAGAAGTCTGACAGCTTTTATTTGTCAGCTGATTATTTGAGTTTATACCTGAGCTGGAGACACATGAGAACCTTTGTTTCCTTCAGATGAGACTAATCTCAGGAACAAAGATTCTTTGAGTCACTTTCATTAATTCATTCTCTCTAAACTATTCTACAGTTGATGATTAACATCCAGATTTATATCATTCTCCAGACTACAAAGAAAAGACTCAGGCAGGAAAACAAGTTCAACATTTTAAGCTTTTCTTATACTAAATATTTCAGCTTGAGTTTATTTTTTTGCCTGGTGAGGACGTTTAGGAGAAGAGCATTATAAACAGCCTAATGTTCTCTCATGCCTGAGCTCCCCTGGCTACAAACTCCACAGCGACAGATGACTTACTCACATCTCCTTCTCTCCAGGCAGAAGCGCATGGACAGCACCACAGCACCCAAAATGGATCTGAGCAATTCCAATTACAACATGTTGGTTTGTTGGGGTTTGGTTTTTATTTTTAATACCACAGCCAAGTATTTCTGAATCATAAATATATACAAGACTTAGGCAGAATGGGGCAAAACTGCATCATCTTTTCCTTTCCTCTTCCAGCTCCTGCAAGAAAATTCCTATAACCTACACACTTTTCAGACCAAATCTTCTTGAAGTCAACAGCTCCAGAAAAACCTGAGCATGCCCCAACAGCAAAGCCTTAACACTGCCTCTGCACAGCACAATCTTCAGCACCTCAGCACAATTTAGGAGCGAACTGATCAGCACCAAGGCTGCTTGATCTCACACAGGGATTGCCTTCCCGTTGCATCCACTGTGTTCGAGGAGGATGTCAATCCCTGCCTTCAGCAGCCAGGCTCCACCCTGGCTGAGCCCCGTCATGGGATTTGATTTACAGCTGCCTAACAAATATTGAAGACCTCGTGCTCACCAAAGTATGCAGTGCTGACTCTAGGTCTGCTTGGCACTCAGAGCTCAGCACTGAGAAATGGTTTATGGCCTCAAAAGGACACCGTTGTGCCATTCACACTGCAAAATTCCAGGTATTATGCTCAGCTTCAGCAGATAAAGGCCAGAGATTTTCCAATTGTGTTTTCCACACCTGACAGCAGAATTTTTAATATAACTGATGATCCAAGCACTCGGGTGCTGCTGCTTCTGCCTGAGTGTGCTTCTTCCTCCAGCACAACTGCTTACGCTGGCACAGCAATCGAGATCAAGAAAACGATCTGGATTAAATATAAACTTGGAAGCACAAAAAACCAGCAGCTGGATCAGATGGCCAGCCTAGTCCTGCATCCACTGCTCCCACATACACACCTCCCTGCTGCCAGGCAGGAGGCAGAGCCAGGGAAGCACAGGGAGATGAGCAGCTCTGTAACCCAGAACTGCCACCAGGTACACATGGGGAGCTGCATCTGTGACAGCCAGGGATCGGCTTATACAAGACTTTAATGCAACTTAACTACACCCAGCCCTGACCTAGAAGTTGCAACTCTTCTCCTGCAAGTGCCACAGCCAGGTTTTCCACGGGTGTAAATTCACAAGTGCTCACTTTCTTCCCTTAGCCCCAGCACAAAGCACAATGGAATAATCCAAATCTGGGAGTAATAAATATAAGCTCTGGCTAATACCCTGCTTTACTCACAGGCAATTGGCTGCAGCAGAAGCCGCAGAGATGATCTCTGCCCTGTGCTGTTCATCCCATGGTATTCCAACGTTTCACTGCACCCCTGTCCTATAAACCCTGACAGGAAGGAATGAAATCTGCACCCTCAAATCCTCCTTTATCCATTAACACCAGCTTCCTCTCACTTGCTTTTATCCAGCAATCACCATTTGAGCTGTCTGGCTAAAGACACAAACCACGTAAGTCATCTCACATTCTGGTTACAGTGAAACTCATCTAGGAGCAGACTGGGAGGGTTTTGCCCTGTATATGCACTGCTTGCAGAGGGAAAGTCTGTGGCCAGGAATGGCAAACACCAGGAAATTCCACAGCACACAAAAACACCATAAGGTCAGGAGTCAGGCCCATTCCCAGTTCACTCAAGAGCCTTCTTAGTTACGGAGCAGAGCAGCTCTGAAACAGGAAAGACAATGCATTTGCATAAAAAAACCCCAAAACATATGAATAAAACCTCACCTCTGGACTTCTTGAACTTGCCTCTTTGCACTCACTGAACTTCAGACAGAGAAGCGGAAATTCTGATTGATTTCTGAAACGTTGCTGGAATCTCTCAATCCCCCCATGTCTCCATTTCGATCAGTCTCTACATTGCCAGCACCAATTGTCACTCTGCCCAGTGACAAAGCAAGCAGGAAAGCTAAGGTGCCACAGCTATTCAGGCCCTAAGTGCTGCACAAAAGCATATTTCTGCCACATTTGTGGTGCTTGTGAAGTACAAGGAAACAGATATAACCCAAAGTTTTCTATTCTAGCAGGCACACCCAGGGAGGGACTCTGATTAAACACGGCTGGAGTCAGTCACTGTCAGCAAGCACAAAAACCAAGGTCACTCTACTGAGCAAGTGAAATAGTGACAGTTTACAGCTTCTTAATCTAGAAAACACAGCTGGAAGTAGACCTGCATACTTCAAAGTTTTTTCCGCTACTCCTACTTTTTATCTCTGCTTCTCCTTCACCCGTGTTAGGAAGAAAACCACGCATTCACACACGCTGCTGATAACCAGCCAGCTCCAAGGACTGTGTCTCATACCCCTCCAGAGAACAGGAAAAGCTGGCTCACACCTAAGACCTACCTCCCCACAGTTTAAATCAGCTCAGAAAACAATGACACAGCCTACCTGCTCCCACTGCAGCACTGTATGGGATTGCCCTACATACTGTGGGAAAGGCGCAGTGAGAAGGACAAAGGCCAACTTCCATAATATCCCTCCATAATTTAGTCCAGATGAGAATTTAATTTCAGGCATTTAGTAAAAGCACATCTAAGAGAGATTTGCATTCAACAACTGGAGTAGAACAGCAGTGAGGTTTAAGCTGTTTGAGTCTATTTGTGGCCCCAGCGCGACAGGAAGCTGCCCTGGATGCTACAGCTCTATTTTCATCAGGTACCACAGCAGAAAGCAAAGCTCCTGCTCCCTGCAGAGCATATTGGGGAAAGAAGAAAGTCAGTCAGGCTATTCCACAGCTTCTCAGCTGAAGGTGTGACGTGTGGCACAGAGCTCTCAGTTACTCAGGGGTTCCAGCCAGTTCCTGGGTGCAGGCAGGTATTTGCAGAGTATCACTTCGACATTGACCTGAGGAAAAGCTCCCTCTCCCAGCAGAGGCATTTATTGGGTTAAAAGCATAAAAGCTAGGAAAGATAAATGTCCAGGTAGATCTAGTGAAAGCAGAGGACTGGGAGCAGGGGCACAGCACAGCTAGTGGCAGCAGACTCAGAGGAAAGCATTTGTTAAGGCTGAAGGTTAAGACACTCACGCTTCTGATTGAGTTAATTTTTCATTCCAGTCCTCCAGTGTGCTGCTGGCTGAAAGATATCTACAAACACAACTGAGGTTAGAGACAGCTCCAAGATTCACTATAGATGCTTCTTCTGACATTTTCCACATTATTAGTGACTCTTTACACTTACAGTATCAGAGGCTTTATTTCTCTGACAACAGCTTCAGCCTCTCTGGTACAGCCAGAAGGAAAAGAGCTGTTTGAGAGGCAGGGAGACACCTAAGCCCCAGTTTCTTTTGTTTAAGCATGTTCAAACACTGAGCACAAAGAAACAAAGCCTACACTACAAAAGGTGTCAGGAAATGAAAGACTTTGCATCTTCTGCTCCCTTCCTACATGTTCTGCTGCTGCTCTGTACTAAAAGCACAGAGCAGTGAACTGAGCTCAAGGCCAAAAAAATCAGACTGCCACACCCAAAGCTGTATTTTACCAATACAGCATGAACTGGACAAACAAACTTTTGTTTTTCTAATCTTTAGAAATCATGTTTCTCTACACACAAAACAGTACCTTAGGGGCTGTGAGAACTAGCACTGGAGGTACAGAACACACACACTACAGAAGGTGGCTGCTGTCACCTCAGATAGCACACAGAGGTGCTCAGAGGGGACTTACCACCCAGAATTCACTTGCCCCAATTAGATCAGTGCCACCTTGACTAATGATGTGATGCTCCCAATCCTCATTTTCCTCTTAGCTAAATAATCATCTCCTTCAACACAAGAAAAAAGGAGAGAAACTCCAGTGCAGAAAACACTCAAGGGCTCCTTAGGTTCAGCTATGCAGCAGGAATCAATGATTCATGTCTAATATCAACAGAGGTCTAATATAATTAAAGATTATATTCCAGAAGCAAAAGTAACCAGATGTTCTTTGTCTGCGTTTATCACCTGCTCACATACACAGCGAAGATTAAAATCCATGGCTTTCTAGTGCTGACACTGGGAAAAGGGTCACACATCAATGCAGCAGATTCAGAAGCTCATGAACACACCGGCAGTTCCACAAATCCTACTTCCAGCTACTGCAAAGCACCGCCACCCCTTCCCTCCCAGGTGGCCGTACAGAAAGGCAACAGTCAAACTGATTCCTATCACATTCATGATGAGAAGAGAAATAGTTTCACAGTAAAGACAGAGGTTCACTAATAAGACACCTGATAACAACAGACTAACCTACCAATTACCAGCTGAAGGGAAATTGTGGTTACATTTTTGTCCCCTCCATTTTTTTTTTTTAATGCAAAATGTGGTCTGGTAACTGATTGGAATTTTTCTTCTGCAATAGCAAGACCATGACAGAGATGATGGCAGTAACATTTACTCATCCCCTCTGCAACTGAGGGATGTTTCTAGCTGGAAGCCAGGCATGCTGGAAGTAACAATCCTGCTTTACCATGCCTCCAGCTCCCAAGCAAGCCCTGATCCCTGGGAGAACAAGGAGCAGCACAAACTGGGGAAGGCAGCGAGGAACAAGGAGGTGATGCTGAGGAGCCCGAAGCACTCACAAGTCAGACTGTGTCACTTTGTCATTCCACTCTCCAAGTTTCTCAGATGTTTTCACATAACTAGAAACAGAAAGTGTTAATGAATATGACTTTAATATTCATTTTTTTAGAAGACAATGACACAGATTCCAGTGACAAAGGAATAACAGAAATGGGGCAGGGACAGAAGAGGGAAAATGAGGAAAAGGGAAAGAATAAACAGCAAGATGAACAGCTTAACCATCTGCTCTGCAGTATCACTGTCAATAATTCCAAACCCCCGTTAAAGTTAGAGGAGACTTTTTAGCCTGAGCAATGCCTCTAGGGGCACCCAGAGTCCCTGACACCCAGTGCAGGGCCCAACTTACCTCGTGGACCCTCCTTTTCACCCTGTCAAACACAGCAGTGACCATACCCGTAATGCCTGTTCAGGAACAGTCAGTCTCACTTCACATATTTAGGACAAGATGACTGGTGAAGCACACTAGTATCCACAGATTTTTTTCCTAGGAAGTGCAGGCTTTTAACTGAGGCTATATGACCCAGGGAATGCTTCTGAACTGGCACAAGCTGTGAAACTGCTTGTGCTTCTCTTTGAGCCGGAGTTCAGAACAAGGTGGCAGCTGCCTGAGCCTCAAACAATGGGCAGAAATAGGCAAACTGGACCAATAAATGTGATCCGGATCTCCAACACCATGGGAAAGAGCACCCAGGAACAATTTACCAGGATCACAGATGTGAAAGCTCAGTTTACACAGAAGAAAAACTGATTTTTTTTTTAAGTGTCTTTTACTCTATAAACCCATCAGAGGAAAAACCTCCAGCCACTCAAAAGGGCTCTGGAATACCCTCCTGGGAGTGTCACACAGAGTGCTAACTAAGCACAGGCACATCACAAGCAACACTTACGCGTTGGAGACTTGGACATCATGCCAGCTTTTGGACAGGTTTTGCTTCAGCCCATCCAAGGGAGTCAGACCCAGCTTCCTCTTCAGCTCTCCACAGTGCCTCTCTTTGGCAGCCAGAACTTGCCTGAGAGTACCAATTTCTTCTTCAACCTTAGAGAGAGGCAGAGGTTTGTCTTAAATCACAGTTTAGTAAAATTCTGGATATGAAACCAACTTTCTACTGCCCTCAAAACTAGCAACATTTCATTAACGTGAATTTTTAAAACTGGAAAGAACATCAGGTGCAGAATAATTCAACTCAACGTGAACTATGTTGGAATGGGAAGCCTACAGATTAGACTTCATCTGAGAAAATATCCACACAAGTCACCAGACCAGTGACTTAATGGAATTGAAATTAAAAGAATACATTCCTCATGTCGTAATTTCAACAAGATTCAGTAGCCAAACCTTATTAACTAAGATTTTATCTTATGATTCTTCTCCTCTGATGTCGTTAAAGCAAAGAGTTTTTCCTCGGATATCTTTCTTACAACGCTTTCAGTGTACTCTGGGGCTGTTCCCAGGCAGAGTGGGTTCATTTCTACTTTAACTGCAGCTCAGCAAGCCCTGCATGACCACCCAGAGCAGCAAAGTTCCCCCCTGCCAAAGCCTGAAAGTCAAAGAATCACCACAAGATTCTCACATGAAGGAAAGCACAACAGAGAAACAGCTGCAATTATCTTCAGCCACATTTCAGACAGAAATGATAAACTGTCCTTTAAACCCCAAAAGGTGCTCAGACTTTAGGATGTTACATTGCAAACTCTCGGCTCTTCAAAAGCATATAGGCACCAAAAAGAGTAGCCTGTAAAGCATAATAAATATTTAAGAGAAAAAGGTAGGAAGAAAAGTACATTAAAGCGCTCCAATATTTCAGTTTCCTAAAGAAAAACAGCTTTTTTTTGCTTAGCATTTGCCTGAAGTGTTTGCTAACTTCAAATGGAGTTAAAATCCTACACTGAGCTCACAGCATCAAAAGCCACTTATTTCCTTAGAGCTCTAAATTAGGCTGTTCTGGGAAAGAGCAAACAACACACCACAGTGTTTGAAGTATCTGCCAGCTTTGTGCATTTTAACAATTAGCTCAGAGGCCCAAAGGTAACACTGCAAAATTAAAAACCAAAACACCAAACCCCAACAACAAAACACCCAGTCCTGCCCTTGTGGCTCCTGTTTGTTCCTCCCCAGCAGAACAACAACGCTGCCAAACCGAGCCCCCTTTACCTTGGCGAGCTCGGCTCTCAGCTCCTCCTCCTCGGCCAGAGTCAATCCCTCGGGCGCAGCGCCCCGGGCCGCGTTATCCACGGGAACATCTGTCATGGCATCCGCCAGCAGACCTTTGTTGGGAGAGTTAAGGTTGATATCTGTCGCAGACAAGGAGCAGAGGGCACTGAATAAGCAAGCGGCAGGCGAGGCGCGTTATGCAAAGCAGGGCGGGGGGAGGCAGAGCTGCGGGAAGGGGCTGTGCGAGAAAGGGAAGAGAAACCTCCGGTGGAGTTTCCTCCACGAGCATCGATCGGAACCGGCGGCAGCACCGGGCATTCCGCGGTCGGCACTGCTCCTGTGCCCGGCACCGGGGGTGGGGACGAGCCCCGGCGGGGGCAGCGGCGCCGCGAAGCGACCCCCGGCCGCTCCCCGTGCCCGGGGCCGCTCGCACCCG
>VZRL01003091.1:1866666-1889419 GCA_013397895.1 Origma solitaria
CCGGACACGGGGGTGACGTCATGGAGGGGTCAGCGCGGCCGGGCGGGGCCGGCGGTGCCGTGAGCGCGGCCGGAGGGCAGGGGGCAGCACCGGCACGGGGCACCGGCACAGCGGGCACGGCCCGACACACCGGGCACGGCCCGACACACCGGCACGGGGCACCGGCACAGCGGGCACGGCCCGACACCCCGAGCAGCACCGGGACAGCGGGAATGGCCCGACACACCGGGACAGCCCGACACACCGGGCGGCACCGGGACAGCGGGCACGGCCTGACACACCGGGCGGCACCGGGGACTGCCCTGCCTGCCACGGCTCGGCCGCTCTGAGAGCCCGCCGAGCTCCGTGCCCTCCCACCAGGCTCGTTAATTAGCGCTGATCATTCACCACGGTAATGAGCCGCGCTGCCTCTTTCAGGGTTTGGGGCTCCCGTTAGGTGCGGCGGTGCCTGTGGTGCCCGGAGCTCTCCCGGTGCCCATCTGCAGGGACGCCCAGCCCGCCCCCGGTGTCCAGCTGCAGGGACCAGGGCACCGCCTGCTCCAGGTGTGCCTCAAACACCGGATTCTCCCTCTGTGCCACCTGCAGTGACATCAAAGGGAAAGCAGTGGCAGGAGGGGGGGGTCTGGCCTGCCCCTCCAGCGGGCAAAGCTCGGTTCTGCTGACAAATCTGCTGCCGCTCCCTTTGGAGGGGCTGGAAGTGGAGTGGGAGCCCAAACTTGCAGGTGGCACAGCCTGCAATTCCACCTGGGTTTGAGACCTGCCTCAGGGCACAGGGAAGCCCTGGGATGCTCCTCTTCCAACCATTTTGCAACCCCCTCCCTGTAAACCCCCCTGGGATGGGGCCTCGTTTCGTTTTCAGAGCCTTTTCCCCTTTGTCTCTGGGTTGCCCAGGAAAAGGCGTGAAACGGGAAGCGAAGATAGATGGGGAAATGGAATTTGTCAGAGCCCTTTCCATCAGCACCTTCGCCACTGAGCAGAGGGTTTGTACCCACGAGAGCTCCTGGAAATGCCCTTCTTGGAGCACAGCACATGACTACCATCCACCCACTTGGCCTCGGAAGGGCAGGGAGCACTTCAACAGCTCAAATTTTTATTGGGGGATTTTTTGTGGGGTTATTGTGAGCTTTGGAGCCTTGGTGCACATCTCGTTTCGAAGCCGAGTTCAGTGGAAACCCAGGGAGTGGCTGACTGCTGAGCCCATGAGAATAATCTGGATTTTTCCAAACTCACCAGAGCCTGGACTCCTGAAAATCTGGCCCCAAGAAGTTGCTGCGGCAGGAGGAGCTGGGAGGGCTGCGGCTCACAGGGACTGCCCTGGCCTCTGCCAGCTCTGCCAGGCGCAAACCCACTGCCAAGTCCAGCCTCCCTGAAGAGCCAGGGATCAGGCTGTGCCTCACGGGATGCCCTCCAAAAATCCCCTGCTCTAGCAGCTGATTTCCCTCTACCTTCAGGCGCTGGCTTTTAATTAAATGCATCATGATGCCAACCTAAACATTCCCCAATCCCAAGCCCTTGAGGGGTCTTGGGAAGTGCAGAGCAATGCTACGTTTGGGGAGAGGGGAAAAATAAAATCTCTTTTGAGTTTTTGCATCTGCTGGGGCTCTGCCAAGGCTGGGCAGTTATTTGTGGGGCAAAAGGTCTGTGGAGGCATTCACTCACCCTGGCAGCCATCACTCTGCGCCCTCCAAATCCCCCCGGTTCCCCTTTTGCTGCCACAGGGATTTTTGCTCGGTTGGGGCTTTTTTCTTCGGCCGTTTGCTGGCGAATGCAAAAATGTCAGACCTGGGGCGAGTTCCCTTCGCTGACGCTCTTCCAGCCGTGTGGAGGCGGAGGGGAAGGAAGGGACTATTTGATGGTGTCATTTGGGAGGCGAGTGGCATCTCCCTGTGCCCAGGCATCCGTGTCTCTGGAAAGCACATGTCCTTGGGCACCACGTCGTTTTCCAGCCCTGTCAGAGCCAGAACTACAAATCACCGTTTCCCAGCAAAGCGAGGAATTGCGTGAACGGCCACACACACGGGAAGCAGCACCCGTGGGCATCCTCGGCCACCGCAGCTCCCGGGATGGGGATGCTCCGGGTGAGCACCGACATTCCTCAGCTGCCCCTTGCCGGTGTCTGCGCCGGGCTCGGGCAGGCGCCGCTGCTCCGTGGCTTCGCTGGAAGCCGCCGCATTCTGGGCTCGGTGCCCCCTTTTAAAGCAAGCCCTGACCTAGATTCCCTCTCTGCCCGTGCACAGCCGCCGGGCTCTGCTCTCCCGCCGCTCCTCCCCGCGGCTGGAAGGGGCCCAGCGGAGCGGGCCGGGCTCCTGCTCCTTGTGCCAGTGGCATCCTCCCCGGTGGAGCGGGGAGCGAGCCTGCTCCGCCTGATACAGTCCTATCGCCCCTTCCCGGCCCGGCGCGATTCCCAGGCGCAAGGTGCTAACGGAGCATCGCCCGAGCAGGAGGGGAGGCCGGTGGGGCTATCTCTGCTGGGCAGAGATATCAGCGCCCAGAGGCAGCGGTGATGGCCCACGGCCAGCCTTTGGCTCTGCCTGCTCCCCCCACGGCAGCGCCCCCCCGTTCCCATTGGGGACCCCGGCATGTCCCACTGCTCGGGCTGGCACTGGGGACAGCATCACCCGGGGAGGGAGCACAGCTGGATGGCCTCCTGCAGAGCGTGGGTGCAACAGGACCCTGTCTGTCCATCCCTGTGCCATCTGCCTATCAATTTGTGCATTCATCCATTCCTTCCTTCCTTCCTTCCTTCCTCCCTTCCTTCCTTCCTTCCTTCCTTTCCTTCCTTCCTTTCCTTCCTTCCTTCCTTTCCTTCCTTCCAAATCTTCCTATCAGTCAAACCCCACTCATGGTTGTATCCCCAACCCTTCCTTGGGTCACCCACACCGACAGCCACACGGGATAACATTTACCTGGGCACTGGTGCAAAACACACATTTAAACGCAAAAAGCAGCATTAAAAACCGGCATGTGCACCAGCACCCTGCCCCTGGGTCACAGAGGCAGGAATTGGGAGCCAGATGCATTGGGAGATGCCCTGCAATCACCCTGGGAACTGCCTAAGCCCCCTTGTGTGCCCTCCAAAAACATTTTAGGCTTCAGGTGAGACAGATCCTCTTTCCCTGCCCCGCAGGTGGGAACGGGGAGTGTTCAGCGGTGTTGAGGTTCCTCTTTCCCCATCCACAACTGGCCCCCGTGTGCTGCACGGCATTGCCCGCCCGGTGCTGCCTTCCGCTTTTCTCCAGACCCAAAATAGCCCCGGGACGACGGTGGGGGGATGCCGGGGGCGACGCTTCCTCTTTCTGAGACGCCACCGCGGCTGCTGGGAGAGGTACAGGGACTCTTAAGTGGGGATGAGCCGAGGGAACGTGGGCACAGCTGCTGGGGCTGACATCAGGCGTGGGTCCCATGGGCTGGATCTGGAGCATCCTCTGGGTGCCCGGCTCCTTGCCTGGAGCACCCCAACATCCCTCACTTTGCCATCTCCCTGCCGGTGTGGGGGTTGATGCGAACACCCGGACCGTGTGGCTGTATCCCATGGAGCAGTCTGGGGTGCGCTGGAGTCCCGGCATCCCCGGAGGTTCCCCGTGCCCACCTTTCCACCCTAAGCAGAAAGCTGAACCCACGGGCTGCCCGAGGGATTCCCGTCCACGTCCTGCTCTTCCCCAGAAAATGTCGGTGACTCTCTGTCTGGTGGCTGGGCTTTCCCACTGTCAGCCGGAGTCCCCCTGTTCCCACCACAAACGCCCTCAGGAACCATGGGAACAATCTCAGCTAGAGCAAGCCAGACTCTCCTCCTCTGAGGCCAATATTGGAGCCTCTCATCACACCCCTCTGCCTGGAAATATGTCCCTTAATTTCTGCTTTGTTTTCCCGGTTCGTTTGGCTGCTCTCAGCTCCAAAACCGCTCCTGGGGACACCCGGGTACTCCGTGTCAGCCACCAGTGCTGCCCGCCCCGACCGTGGGGTTTCTATCCGGGCCCCACCTCGTCATCTCTTGTTTCCACCCTCGTCACTGGGAATTCCCCCAGCAGCTTTTGGGGTGAGGTTGCTCATCTCGGCAACCGCAGGAGAGTCCGGGGAGCCACCAGCGCCGTGGGGCAGGAGGCATCGTCCCGTTCCAGCCCCATAGCAGCACTGTGCTGCCCACAAGACCCATCCCCGTGGCCAAAAACACCTCAGGGGTTGCAGGGGACATAGAGGGACGTGGGGTAAAGCCTCTGGTCTCGGGGCTTCCCACGCATCCTCGGAATGATGCGCACACCCTGGAGCGAGCACTCCTGTGGAGACGTGCACTCGTGGGGACAAGGGACATGTGCAGCTGAAGGACCCGGTGGGTGACCGAGCCACATCCCGTAACCGGGACCTCGAGCCCCGCAGCCCGGCTGGGCTACAGGGGAAGCTTCCCGGGGACATGGCGTGCAAAAGCCGCTCTGCTGCCACTGCAGCTGTGACCAGCTCTGGGCGTCAGCTGGCATTCCTGGGACCCGGGGGAAGGATCCGTCCCTCCAGCCCTCCCTCGCTCTCCGGAAACGGGCTGGGCAAAAACCCTCCGCCTCTCCGCCTCCTCCTCCCCGCTTCTGCCTGATTTCCCCTGCCCTGCCCAGGGCTGCTCGGGGACCTGTTTCCCACCCCACTAACCCTGCCCTGGGATCCATCCAGCACCATCTGCCGCTTGGAAGAGCCCTGTTCCCTAAGCTGCTCTAATCCCTGAATCCTATCTGCGCCCCGCAGTCGGTGTGAGCTGCCGGCAACGAGCATCTCCCCGGCTTCCGCAGCCCACGCTCCCGCAGCCCACGGCCACGCTCCCTGCGGCTCTCCCGGCTTTTCCCTGCCCATGATACCGGGGCTCGTCGGGCGCTGAGCAGACCCTGCTCTGCGGGGAAATAGAAAATGCTGGGAGAGGCAAGAGAAGAAAAGCAATAAGTGATGCTCGACGCTGTTGCCTCCTGCCTTCCGCTGCCCTGGGAGCGAGGCGAGCTCTGAGCCAGGAGCGCAGGAGGCAGCCCCTGGATCGGGAGGCAACAGAGGGGAGAGATCCCCCGGGATCGGGAGCTGTGGGCAGCTGGCAGAAGAAAAGGAGCGAGGGGTCGCGGAGAGGTGGGAGGAGGGTGGGGGTGGGGGTGAGCCCGAGGGTGAAAGAGCCGAACGCTGGAGCAGACAGACCCAGCGGCTCAGGAAGCCGGGGACGGAGGAGCGGGGTGCTGGGGAGGTCTCCCCCGCTCTCCCCGCCGAGGAAGCGCAGGGAAGAGCTTCCCGGAGGATGCGAGGCATGGAGGGAGAGGAAGCGCCGGAGACAGCTGCACAACATCTGGCAGCGGCACGGCCCCCCGAGACCCCGAGGCAGCCGAGCTAGGGGGGGCCGGGCCAGCGCGACGCTTCCTGCCACCCCTCCGCTGCCAGATGTGCACCCCGCTCCTCCCGGCCCTGCACCCCCACCCTTCCTCCCCGCCGGGACGTGCCCAACACCTGCTTCCAGTTCAGTCCTAGTTCACCGGCGCTCCCAGGACCCCGCGGTCCCCGCAACGCCCAGGGGACACGCGGCCCCGTCACCTCTGGCATCCCCATCCTCTGATGGCCTTCCTGGCTCCCGCGGGGCAGGCTGGGGGGGAACGATCAGTGCGTGTCCGCAAATGGGGCACGTTCCCCTCCATGGCACTGCGGTACCCTTACCCGGACCAAGCCCGGAGGTCCAGCAGCCCCGGCCCCGGCAGAACAGGGCAGAACAGGGCAGGGGGTCCAGCACTTCCCACCCAATCCCTCCTGCCCCAATCCCTCTGGATGCAGAGTGCCCGGGCAGGGAGCTGCCCATTGCACGGCCCCGGCAAATAGCTGGGTAAGGTTGAACAGCAAGACAGGATTAGCCGCGGGCAGGGAAAATAGCCTCTCCCTTCAAAAATAGCTTCCTGGGATTAAAAATAGCCAGAGGTCCCGGAGCCGTGGCTGCGGGGCGACACAGGCACCAGCTGGGCCGGGCCACCCGCTCCCGCGCCGGGGGACAATTAGGGGCATTATGGAGAGCTTAGGGCCGCTTGGAGCCATCTGGTCACAGGCAGAGCCCCTCGCACCATCCCCGCAGCCGGGTCAGGCCCCTCCAGGTGATCCCGTGAGCCCCACGGTGGGGATGCTCCCCAAATCCTGATTATTCCCTTTCCAGGCAAGCCGTGTGATGCAGCTGACACACTGGAGGGAAGGGATGGTATCCAGAGGAGCCTGGACAGGCTGGAAAAGTGAGCCTGTGCTGTCCAGAGGAGACGACTGAGATGCTCCAAAAACTGGTGCACCTCTGCTCTGGGGGCAGGCTGAGAGAGCTGTGGGCGTTCAGCCTGAAAAAGAGAAGGCTCTGGAGAGACCTTAGAGCCCCTTCCAGTCCCTAAAGAGGCTCCAAGAGAGCTGGAGCCTTTGGTCAAGAGCCTGGAGTGGCAGGACAAGGGGGAATGGCTTCAGCCTGACAGGGCAGGGTTAGATAGGATATTGGGAAGAAAGTCTTCCCTATGAGGGTGGTGAGGCACTGGCACAGGTTGTCCAGTGAAGCTGTGGCTGCCTCATACCTGGAAGTGTCCAAGGCCAGGCTGGACAGGGCTTGGAGCACCCTGGGATAGTGGAAGGTGTCCCTGCCTGGAACAAGATGAGCTTTAATGTCCCTTCCAATCCAGCCCATTCGGTGAATTCCCCATGGATGTTTTAGGCTATCCCAGGGCACAGAGCAGGGGTTTCCCTGTGGGCTGGATGGGGCAGGAACAGGTGAAGTCCAGCTTAGAGTTCTGTGGGTGTCCCACGGTATGGGGACTGCCCCACATCCCCTGACACTGGAAAACCCCAGCCCGGGGTGACGCTGGGACATGACCAGGCACCCCAAATCCCAGCCAGCCCCGGGACTTTCTCCCCTGTGTCCCCCTGTGTCACAGGAAAGTGGCATCAAAGCTGGCCAGCAGTGCCCGGGCTGGGAATGTGAAGCTCAGGTTTTCCCTGAAAGCTCCAGCACAGGCTGAGCCCTGAGTGCCACAGCACTGGCAGGGAGGTGACAGTCAGTACCACTACCACGTTGGGAACCAGAAGCAAAGGTGGTCTCAGTGATGAGGGACAAGGACCAAAAGCCACCAGCGAGCACAGGCAGTCCTGGGAGGTTTGATATTTTCACCTCCACCTCCTGTTTTCTGCTCTCCTCCCACCCAGCGCTTGGAAACGGCTCCTCTTTCTCTCCCTGCTTTTCTTCCCGCATTTCCGCTGGCTATGGGCTTTACACAACATCTCCCGGTGGGAGAAGGGGAGCGGAGACCTCCTCCCACTCCGATGGGAGCTCTGGGGGCGCTGGGTCTGGTGGGAGTCTCGCAGGTGGAGAGATTTTAGCAGGAGCCTTTTAAGGAATAAATCCTCAGCCCCTGGAGTCCCAGGAAAGGGCGAGTCCTTGGATCATGTCGCTGCAGCCAGAAAGATGCGTGCGGAGTGACAGTGGGGACAGCTGGCAGGGAATGGCAGTGTCCCAGTCTGGAGCGGGGACAGCCACCCTCGGGGAGCAACGGGGTGGGGGGGCCTCTCCGTGCCCGCCCCATTATCATCAGCTCCATCCGTTCCGCAGCCCCCCTCTGCCCCCGCCGGCATTATCCAGCTGATCCCGCTCGCAGCCTCCCTAAGGCACTTAGAGGGGTTAAAAACAGCAACTGTCCCAGCCCTGACCCCAGGGGACCCTCCGAGTGCCCAGCTCCCTTGGGGCGCTGGCACTGACCCGATGCAGGGTGGACACTGTGTGTGTCTCCCCCATTCCAGGACACCTCCTGGTCACCCCATCCCAGCTGGGGTGGTGAGAGCAGACGTGGGGTGCCCCTCCCATCACTCTCTCCCTGCCTGCACGGGGGATGGGTGACATTAATGGGTGCTGGGCCGGGGGGGCGTGGCGGGGGTTATTTGTCTGCTGCAAAAGGGAGGCAAGGGGGTCCCACAGCACCCAGGTGGTGCCCCCTTCCCGGCGCCCTTCTCCCTGCCTTCCCTAAAATCCCGCCCGAAGGCAGGGAGATGAAAGCGGGGTCACGCTGCCCTGCCTGCCCACATCCTTCCCGCACATTCCTCTCCCTCCTTCATCTCTCCGGGGGTGCCCGTCCGCGCTCGGCTCCGCAGCAGCCCAGGCTGGAGGAGACCTTGGCGTTTTCCCCTCTGTTAAAAATAGCCTGAGATTTATTTTCTGGCAGCATGGAAAGCCCCCGGGGCGGCCGAGAGGAAGCAGCCGGGCTGGGGCAGGCAGGGGCGGCGGGGGGAGAGCGCGGAGGGCAGGAAATAACCCCCGGCAGCGGCTGCCCTGGACGGGGAGAAGGCTCAGATGCGAACAGTGTGTGGTTCATGTGGAAACTCCCAGGACAGCAGCCACAGCTCCGGCCCTGAGCATCCTGCTCTCCGGCCGACTGCCTCCGCCTGCTCCCCACGGCCAAGGTCGGGCAGGGCTGGGAACAACCTGGTCTAGGTGTCCCTGACCGCGGCAGGGGGTTGGAACGAGATGAGCTTTATGCTCCCTTCCAACCCCAACCATTCCACGATTAAACAGCAGGGCTACAGCCCCTCTGGACTGTGCCCAGCACCCCAGTCCCCCTGCCCAAATCCCTGGGTTTGCCCTAACCCCAGCCCCATGTCCCCACAGACTTCCTAAAACCATCCTTGCCACCTGCGACATCCAGAGGGGAGGTGGGATGCTGCGGACGCTCCCAGGATGCTGCAGGAGCCCTGGGATGCTGGCAGCCAGCAGGCAGGGAGGGCAGGGAAATGCCGTGCCTGAGGGAGCACTTCGCTTGCCACCACTCCCTGCCCCATTCCCCTTGGGCCCATCCCAAATTATTCCTAGAGTGCTGGGCACTTGGTTTTGGTCTCTGTCCCCCTCCATGACCCTGCATAGCCATGCCTGGAGCGGAGGTGGCAGCTGTCTGCACGCAAACCACACAGAGCTCCGTGCTGCTCTCCTCCTCCCGGCATTTCACTCCAGGGGCCCCCACCCACCCTTCGAGGATGCTCAGAGTGCCTCTGCCAGCGTGTGCCTCCTGCTATGGCCCTGCCTAAAGCAGGATGGGGGAACGGGGCAGCCCCCACTCCTGGCTGGTACTTCCCCTGTTGCTGAAGCATTCTGTCCATCCCTTGCCTGCACACCCACTCTCCGGGAGCACAGGACCCCCAGTTCCTCCAGATCCTCTTGATCCCTCCTCCTCCGGCATGTCTCTTCTGTGCCACTGCCTGCCGTGACCTCCTTCTGCTTCCCAGAGGGACCAGTTCCCGTTTCCTGGGGACCTTTTGGTTCTTGTCCCCCTTCCCCAGCCCATTTGTTATCAGCTTCACTATCATTTCCTCCCTGTCCACCCACCTGCTTATTTTAGCTGTTTCTTCCTTCCTCTCAGCTGCTTTTGGAGCAGAGTCCGTTCCCCGCTCCCCTCCGGCAGCCCCCACCCCAGCCACACCATCCCTGGCCGCCACATCCCCAGTGTCCCCTGGACAGCCCGAGCGGGGCCCGGCGGGCCATGCCGGGTGCCGGCAGCGCGGGGTGCCAGGACGCGCTGCCCGTGGGCACAGCTCCCTGCCCGCCGGCCGGGGATGGAGGCTCTAATTAAGGCAGGATCCTGCCGTCGCTCCTCAGCTAATTGCCGCCTGCGCTGCTCTGCCAGGCTCCCTGGCTCGCCGGCCGCTCCCTCCCCGCGCTGCCTGCGCTGCCTGGCCTCTGCCTGAACCCTGCCTGCGGGCTCTGCCTGCGCCCGGCCTGCCTCTCCCAGCCGGCAGTGCCTTCTGGAGCGCTCCACCCTGCACACGGGTTTGCAAGGAAGCCTCTTCCATCAGGGAAAAACCGATGGGTCACATCCCCGCTGCCCCGCCTGCACCCTGCCTGCATTCCCGCATCTCTCCCTCATCCCCACACCCTGCCCACATTCCTGTCTCCTGTCTGCATCCCCACAGCCTGCCTGCATCCCCACAGCCTGCCTGCATCCCCACACCTTGCCTGTATTCCCACAGCCTGCCTGCATCCCCACACCCTGCCTGTATACCCGCATCCATCACAGAGACCCAGGAAGCACGAAGGGCTCTTCGCCCAGCCGACCCTCAGTGGTTAAATCCCATTGCCAAAGCAAGGCTGTGAAGCTCCATCACAGGAGGCTTCGAGGAGAGGGTTGGCAGAGCCATCAGCCAGTGCTGACCCCACCAGGGACATCCTAGGGGCCCCCCAGCCCTCTTCCCTCGATCACTAGCACCCCCCAGGCCGAGCTCCCAGCAGCGCTGTCCCCATTCCCGTCGTGTTCCGGAGTGCGGGGGCTGCCAGGGAGGGCTCCCGGCGCGGCGCTACCAGCGGAGCCGGGAGATGTCGGCAGCTCGTTATTTATTTAAAGCTCCATCTTTGCGGGGAGTGCCTGTCCTGCAGCAGGGATCCGGCTGCCAGGGAGGGATCCGGCTGCCGGGGAGGGATCCAGCTGCCAGGAGGAAAGCTGGCCAACAACCACCCTTGCAGGGGCTTTTCTTCCGGCCCAGGGCTGAGCGATACTCCCCTGCCCCGAGGGAGAACACAGCCGCCTTTGCAGCCACCTCTCCCCCTGCTTGTCACCAGCCATCGAGCGGGATTGGGGAACATGCTTCCCAACACCCCTGCTGTCACCCTGAGCCGGCGAGTGGGGTTTGGCCTCGGCACCGCAGTGGCTCAGTCCCTCAGTGGTGACAGGGATGTGTGGCTCGGGCGCCGTTTCCAAGGTAACCCTGGATGAGCTCGGCCTCCGCATCCCTCCATGCCCCCGCATCCCTCTGTGCCCCTGCATCCCGCCATGCCCCCGCACTGAGGAGCCTCCCAATGCTGCAGGGGCTTGGTCCCTCCAGGGAAAGGGATGGGGATGGGGAAGGTACCGACCACAGGGAGGAGGGATAGGGAAGTGGAGAGGTACAGGACATCCCTCCCCTCCCCGTTCCCAGCACAGCCATCCCCTGGGCATGGGTGTGTATGACCTGTTCCAAAGACAGGACCTCAAGGACCTCGGGGACCAGGTCAGGGTGTTCCCGTCCTCCCTCCTGGAGCACCTCCCAGGGAGAAAAACAGAAATAGTATCTGTGGTTCCCCACCCAGCCCTGGGCAACAGGCCATGGCGCGTGTGGGAGCACACCCCGAGTCCCGCGGGATACCCTGGATGAAGTCCCTCCCCAGGCATCTCCTGTCTGGGTGGGATGGGCCAAGCAGGGGGTGCAGCAGGTGCCAGGAGTCGCTGGGGATCCCAACCCAGGGAGGTGGGGGATGGGGTGAGAGAAATGTGGGTGCTGTCCCAGTTGGGACATGCTGGGAGGAGACCTGGCCAGGCTGGGAGCCTGCCTGGGCTGCCCAATGCCTCAAAAAAAATCAGTTTGGAAATACTCCAGGGGGTCATCCTGTCCCCCTGCTCCCTGCCATGCCCCAGGCCAGTACAGCAGCACTGAGCCACTCAGAACAGACGAGGGCTGCAGCCCCCGACTCATCTCCTCACCTTCCCCCTGCCCACCCCATCCCCACAGTCCAACCAGGATGAGCATCCCGAATTTTCCATTTGTTCTGCCTTGTGTAAAACAAGGCTTCCAGGGTAGGCAGCCGGGGCTGGAGGAGACTGGGATGCTCCGATGGGAATGGCACAAAGGGGCTCAGCAGGGGTGGGATGCTCCCTAAGGGACGCAGAGCTGCAGAGATGATGCTGGACTTGTTTCTGGTGCACTGGGAGCCCCAAGGGGGGCTGTAGGGAGCACAGGAGCCCACTGGCTGCCGTGAGGAGGGGAAGCAGCTCCTCTGCCAGGATGCTGCCAGCCCGCCCTGGGCACTGTTTCAGTCGCAGCCCTCCCTTCTCCATCTGCTCCTGCCGGCTCCTCGGGGCCCTCCTGCACGGGGCCACCGACGGCAGCGATTTCTTATTACAAATATGTTCCGGTCCATCACCCCCCAGATCTGCATCCCTGGGACCTTTGTGATGAGGAATTCGATTCCTCGCTGTTAATGAGTTTATGCCAGCAAAGGGCTTTGAAGACGTAATGCTCTGTACAGGAGCTGAGCATCATTTTTATTATTGATTTCACTGCCAGCCCCTGAGATGCTGCTGGAGGACACAGACCTCCAGGTAAAGCCTCTCGAATCCTTGGGGAGGCAGCAGGGAAGAATATGCAGAGAAGGAGAAATCCCTTCCCTGTGGACAAATGTCTGCAATGCTTCCAGGTCTGTGCCCTTCCAAGAGCAAACCCCTCCCCACACAGTAGGACAGCAAACCTCTCCTTGGGATGGAGAAGGGGTTGTATGGCAAACCCCCACATTGGGTCCAGGGGAAGTGATCTGAGCCAGCCACCAACAAAATGTCATCGTTGATGGCAGCCTGCCACCCTGCCCCAGCCCCAGCCGAGCCCCAGGGTCTTGGCGCCACAAGGGACCTGGAGCCATGAAGGACCCAGAGCAGCCAAGGTCGGGGGCAGGGTGGGGCTGTGGGTTTGGAAGCAGCAGGAAGAGCAGCCAGAGCCTTTTGTCAGCCTCGGATGGCAGCGGTCACACAAAGGTCCTTGACGGGCTCCACACTGCCCTGTTCCCACACACCCTCCCCCGGGACTGGCCGTGCTGGCAACTGCCCTTCTTTCAGAGCAAACATGGGGTGGGCTGTGCAGCCTCCCTCGGCCGCTGATCCCCCCTGGAGCAGGATGTGGCATTGGACTCCCTGTCTGCACCCACCATTGCTGCCCTGGGCTGAGCCTGGAGCTGCTGAGATATTCCACGGACCCCTTGGGCTCTGAAACACTGGGGAGGATTTCCTGCCGGCAAAGGGCACCGCTGTCCCTTGGCCTGGACTGCTCCTGGCCATGGGATTTTCGGGAAACGCCTCCCTAGTTCCCCACTCCTGGGGCCACCCATGGTCACTTCCCGTGGTGGGAACTGGAGTGGGTGTGGGGCTCACGTCTCCCTCCCAGCACCCAAATGGGGAAATGCCACGCTGGGAGAAATCACCGGGAACTGCAAAGCCGAGGGCTAATTATCGGCAAGGGAAGGAAGTGGGGAGGGAGATGCTGTGCTGGGGCCGAGGGTGGGGAGAGGAACCGGGCTGCTCCCAGCTCCGCCACTGACTCACCGGCAGCCCTGGGAAAGCCACCTCGCTCCATAGTTACCAAACACAGGCACTGATAATGCCCTTCGGCAACCACACCCGAGTAATCTGATCCTGGCATCAGCATCCCTCCCTCCTGGGTACCACTTCAGGGATGCTCTGGTGGCCTTGGGGCCGCTGAGTGGGACTGGCAGAGATGCCATCGCAGTGGTGATTGTGGTGAGGCTGCACCTGTGATGTGACATCAGGAAACGGCTAGAAAACTCAGGTTAAAAAAAAATACGGAAACCAAGCAGAGCCCCATTTTTGCTTCCTGTTTTGGGGTCTCCATCCTCTCCACCAGGCACTGCCCTGGGGCTCCAGTTTGGTGCAAGAGACTGATGTCACCTCAGTGCTGGGGACACGGCTCCTGGCGTGCACCATTCTCGGAAAGGGGGTGCCCGGAGATCACTTGGTGTTTGGGGGATTTTCGGTGGATTTCCCATGGGTCCTTTCTCACGGGTTGCTCCTGCTGCAGGCAGAGCCAGCACTGCAGGCAGCACAGGCATCCTGCCTGTAGCAGGAGTGCCCTTGGACACCTCAAGGCTGAGTTTTGGGGTCTGAGGAGGGAGCTCAACCACCCCCCATGCAGTGAACACCCCCTGGGCACACAGAGGGGGCCGGGCACTGACCCATTTATCAAGGTCATGGCCGTGGGCAGCGCAAAGCAGAGGCGATGTGACTATTTCGGTGAGCTGAGGAAACTTCACTGGCCTGATTCCCATAAATAAAACATGCAGGGAACAGCCCCTGCTCTGTCCTATTAATTCTGGACCCCAGGGGCCTGGCTCTGTGTGCATTCAGCAGCTCAGCATCGCCTGCTCCGCTCCCCTCTCCAGAGCCTGGCTGCGCTCAGGAAGGCTTGAAACCCCTGGTTTCCACAAAATGCCGAGTGCGAGTGCTCTGAGGGCACTTTATGGAAAATCCATTTGTTTTCTCAGGCACAGAGGCAGCTGGGAAGGATGCTGGTGTGTGGGGGGGTCGGGAAGCAGAGGACAGCCCCAGCTTGCTGCAGCCCCCAGCCCAGCTCCCTGGTTCCAAGGAGCCAGAGCTGATCCCACCCACTCTCCTTCCCCATCTCCCAGTGCCCTCCCACACACCTCTGCCTCCCAGCTCTCCAGCAGCAGCCACAGCTCTCCCATGGCTGGTTCTTCCAGCCCCTCACAGAAGGTATTAGCAGAACAAGGGAGTTTAATTATCTGGGTTTTCCTCCAGGAGGGCATGAACCTGTCTGTCCCTTGAATTTATCAATTGCTGCCAGATTTTATCTCTTGCTTTCAATTTGCTTGTGATGGTGTTTTCTGCACCAGGAGCACCAAGTCAGCAGCTCCCTCCTCGCTCACCACAGACACAGTAAAGGATCTCGCTCTTCTCTCCGTGGCATCGGGTCCTGGGTGCTTTTTCTGATGCCCATGGGCGCTCACAGTGGATTCACATCCATGACTGATCATGGCATTGCCCACCCAGCCCGGCCACAGAGCAAAGCTGGAGCAACGCCAGTGCCGGGAGTGCGTCTCGCCCCGGGGCTCTGCTGAGGTCCTCGGCCCCACCAGTCATACCCAGAGATGAAGGGCCCCCATTTTCAAGTGACTCAGACTCACCCTTCCTTCCTCAGGAAAACCTGTGATCAGATAAAGCCATCAGACTATCTGGTGAGAATAAACACGCTGCATCTGCACGGATGCAAGCTGTACCCCCGCTAACCCCGCAGAGCCCAGGCAGCTCTGCTGCCATAACCCTGTCCTTTGGAGGGACATCTCCAGCCCCAGGCAGCACAGCAGGGATTTCACACATGTGCGCAAGGCTGGGACCTGCTCTCCCTGTGAACTGCACTCCCTGGAGGCTGGGAGGGCCAATTCCCAACTGGCACTGGGCACAGCATCTCCTCCTTCTCCCTCATCCCACTGAGCTGGGTCCATGCAGCACCAGCAAGAAATGCATGGAGAAAAAAAGGGTGAGGAGAGGAGGAGCAGAGGATGGAGGAGGAAGAGGGAGGGAGGGAAGCAAAACATTTTAAAAAACCCGCAATTGCCAGCAGATGGGCACTGCCCCCGCCAAGGTGCTGCACTGGCAGGCGGAGGGGCTGGCAAGAAAAAGAGCAAAGGAAGGTGTGAAGATCTCTCTGCAGAGTAAACCAAACCCACACTTCTCTGGTGCTCACTGAGCCAAGCTTGGGCTGGGAAAACAGCGGGTTTGGGGCTGGGGGTTCTGATCTGACACAGGGAGGACTCCCCTAACTCTCCCTAACTCCCCACAGCTCTCAGCCCTGCCTGTGAGATGTTAGGTGTGCCCAGGGTCACACTGTTCCCACTCTACCCAGGGGTTTATGTGACACTGTGGGAACCTGGAACCCGTCTGTGGGCACAGCTCTGCTCCCCTCACCCCCCAAAAAATTTGGATGTTGGAGATGAAGGATCGTGGTGCAAGGATGTGGCTACAGGTGCCAGGGGAGATTACACCAGCAGCTCCAGCATTGCCTTCTCTGGGAAAAGCAAGGATGGAGTGGGATGTGAGCAAGGCAGAGGGGAAGCTCAATGGGGCTGCTCAAACTGATGCTGGGTCCAGCAGGATGTGGAGCTCAAGGCTGATGTGACAATGCGGGAGCAGATAATGTATTGCAGGGAACAAACTCCTGGAGGGATAATAAAAATGAGTGGGTTGGGTTTAGAAAAGAGCTGAGAAGAGAGCACAGACATTTTTGGAGGGGGTTGGAGCTACTAAATCCAGGGGGAAAGAAACTAAAGAAAGCATCTGTCTTCTTTGCCCACATTTCTGTGCTGCTTCCCAGAGATCAGGGGCTCTCCTGAGCTTTGGGGCCAGCGTTGGTTCTGTCTCTGCTTGGGAGCAGCCCTGAGCCTGGGTGTGGGTGCTGACCCCGGCGGCACAGCTCCAGCTGGAACAGGCTCCAGGGGTGACACGGGGTGGCACGGGGTGGCACGGGGCCCTGCCCGCCCCGGACCCCACACCCTCCGGGCCGATACCCCCGGCCATGGCCCGGGCGATGCTGAGCTCTGCCCTGCCCGACCGGAGCAGAGGAAACATCTTCCCGACGGCGGCTGGCTCCGGGAGGGATTTTCCGCTGCCTGTTGGCCACGTGCTGCTGGAGCGAGCTCAGGTGCTGGATCTCCCTGGCTGTAATTCCATCCCTGGGCTCCTGTGACAGCCCTGGCTGGGCGGCACGAGGGAAGTGACCGGGGCGCAGGTCCGAGCCCCGGCCCGGAGCTGCATCCGCCCGGCGTTTCCAGCCCAGCCTTATCTGGCGGCTCCCCCTGTGACTCCCCATTTTCCTCCTCTCCCCTCCTTTCCCCCACTCCACCCCGTGCTCCCGGCAGAGCTTCCTGCAGCAGGGCGAGGGCTGGGGGCTGCGGGGTGCCTGGCCGGACCCCTCCCTGCTGACCCCGGCTCTGCCCAGATAGGAAATCCTGCGGGAACTGAAGCCTGGGAACAGCGGCCGAGCTCTCCCCAGGGCTTGGCAGCACTGGGATTTCGCCTGCGTGTCACATCAGCCAGCCAGGCTTCTCTGGGAAAAGCTGGGGTGAGCAGGGGGAAACCCAGGGAGGGGCATGGAAACCTCCATGGTGGACACCCATCACCTAAAAGTGCCATTACAACAAGAGGGTTTTGGCACTTAAATGAGCCATTTTCCCATTGGGAACGGTGGCAGGAGAAGGCATCACAGCAGGCAGACGCAGACCAGTGCGATGCAGAGCCACTGGCATGACTCTGGCTGCTTCCAGGTGTGCAGGAGCCAGGTGGGTGCTCAGAGAAGGCCGTGGTGATGCAAAATACCATTAACAGCCTTCGAACAGCTCCAAATATAAACTAATTGTTGACAGCCTCATCGCTCCTCCTGACAAGCAATTTAATATAAATTCAAATATCATGCAAAACTCTTCTTATTTACTTAAGAGCATTTTGTGCATGTTTTGCCAGAGTACTCCTAATTTTTCTTGTTATTGTTTTAGAATGGGAAGCAAGCAGAGATGTGCTGCTCTCCATATCCTGCAGCTCAGCTCCAGCATAGTCCTGCAGGGCTCCCTGAAATTTGGGCTGTCTGAGCAAATTCAGGGCACTGGAGGTAAAACCAAAAGGAAGCAGCAGGGCAGGAGCAAAAGCAAGACAAGGTGTCCACACCCTCCGAGCTGAGGAGGTCAGGAATGGAGGTGAGTTAATGCTCCCAGAGTGGAGTGTCATCCCAAGCTCCACATCAAGAGCAAAGCTTGACTCAGTGTTTAACCCAGCTAAACCCTGGCTGTGGCCTGAGCTGTTAGGAGAACCAGCAATTGCCTGCTGAAACCCCAAACCACATTTCCCAAACTGCAGGAGTTATATATATATATATAATTTTTTTTAACTGTTGCCACTGCCTGTTGCTAGCCTAGCTCCGTGACATACACAGCTTACATGGATCTTACAAAGTCAAGGACTCGTGTGCAGCCCTGAAAAATCCTTTGGTTCTGAAGAGAACCCACTCTTTGCAAACAGAGGGATCTATTTCAGTGAAATCTTTCTTAGAACCTGAGTAGTTGGAGGTGTTGCAGTAAAGAGGGTTGGGCTTGACTGAGAGACAAATCAGACTTTGAAGGATGAAGGACCGTGAGGATGTCCCTGCTCATGCTTCTGAAAATGGGTTTGTCTCTTTTCAAAGGAATGCCATGAGCCCCTGGTAATGGCCAGGAAAGCTTGCAAGAGTGAAGGAGGGTGATAGTGGAGGAGGAAGGATCAAAATTTATTCTGAATGTGCTGACGTTTTGCTGTTGATGTCAGGACAAAGCCTGGCCCAGGCACCAGCACTTCCCAGATGTACAGAGGTGACAGTCAGTGAAAAACTGCAGAAGGAGGAGATGTGGTTAAAGAGCACCCTTCAAAGTGCACAGCAGTGAGCCACTCCTGATCCATACCTGGCAAAGGAGGAAACCTGGGAAGCAATGAAGTACCAGAGCACTAAGATGCAAAACACAGCAGGAAACAACTCAGAAGAACCTAAGTTCAGAGAAAGGAAAGAGGAGATGCTTTACTGCAGGAGGAGGGTGATGTTGGTGTGGCACAGGGATCTCTCGAGCTTCAACCAACACACAAATGGCCTGAGGCTTCTGAGTGGGACTTGGAGAGGCCCCAGGTTGGCTCCAGTGAGGTCCACAAGAATTGGTGTTTGGCTGCTGCTGGGCTACTCCAGGGAGGGGGACAGAGAAAGATGAGCCAGAGCCAGAGCAGCAAGTCAAGGACAGTGGAGATGGAGCAGCCAGGAGAAGGTGGGGACAGAGCTTGCTGTACCCTCCTGTAGCCCCTGTGCCACGGGCCCAGCACCCTTCATCGTCGTCATCACCTACAGCCTTAGGGGAACCAGAACATACACCTCAGAGCTGAGCTCACCCAGACCACAAGAAGTTGGGTGTGGGGGACCAAATTTGACAGCCTGGATTCTTCTCCACTTGAGAGGCTTTGAAAGGGAATGTATTTTTGGAGCATTAAAGATCAACTGTTTCTGACTCTGGCCAATCCCTTTCAAGAACAGCACCAAAGGAGGTCAGTGGGATGAGTCTGGTCAAATATTTCGTACATGACCATCATCTCTCACCCCCTCAAGTATTTACAGACCTGAGAGCATTTCCTGCTGTTCCCCCCTGTTAAGTATCTGGTGTCTCTGCTCCAGCAGGACGCTCCAGTGAGTGTCGGTGCGTGGTGGAGCCATGAAGGACCACCCCAGTGCTGCTCTTGGGTGCAGAAAACAAAACTAAATCAGCACAATGTGTTTAGTCCCACAAATGGAAGTGGGTTTACCCAGCCACCAGTGAAACACAGCGCACGGTAATGAGAACAAATCTGTGGGGGTGGTGGTGGTGGGGAGATGGGGTGGAAAGGGGGAGGTTTATTCTCCAGGGTTTTTTTGTAATCTTCACTCACCATATTTAGTAGGCTTGCCCTTGCTAGATCATGGAGAATTCCCCCAAGTGTTTACTCCCACAGCCTAGCAAATGCCTCAATACACATCATGGAAAAAATACAATCGACATCTTCACTCCCACTAGAGAAGGAATTCCGACTTGCCCAGTACAGACTGGGAGTATGAGCCTGTGAGAGAGACAAATGCTGCTTCATTAGCTCCCCTCAGATGTGGTTTACTCCTCAAATGACCTGGTCAGGGCTGCACCACCTCCCTCCTTTCCTTCACCTAAGGAACCCCTGACCTTTGGTCGGGGCAGTGGGGACAGGAATGTGGGTCCTTTAACCCTTTCCTCCACCGTCCGCCAGCTGCTCTCCATGCGGTTCACAAAGCTGATGGTCCCGGGATTTCCAGGGATCCAGAGATGCTGTGAAGGGCGGGGGCAGAGCACTGCAAAATGGATTTCTGCCTGCTATACCTAGAGAAGAGTAGGATTTGGTAATGGACAGCCATGTCTACCACATACAGAACATGGAAACAAAATGGGGATGGCTGTGAGCAGAGATCACAGATTGCTCCGGATTGCTTTGGCATCTCTATTTGAGAGCACAAAACTTTAGTAGGGGGAAAAACAGTAATTAGTCCATTTGGATTTTGTCATTGTGTTCCCAAACTGCCTACATGACCAGGACACACAGGAAATTATTTTAATTTATCAAATGTAGAACCTCCTACAACTGCAATTAACATAAGGTGGAGCTGGAGCTGGAGAGAGGAGCTGAAATGAGAATACTCAGCATTACTGATGATTTGGCATTTCTGGCCAGGAATCTCTTGGCCCATATTGACAAATTTTGCAAATTTCTGCCAAGGGAAATGGTGGAATCTCCATCCTTGGAAGTGTTAGAAAAAAAGTGTAGATGTGGCGCTTGGGGACATAGTTTAGTGGTGGGTTTGGTAGTGCTGGATTAGTGCTTGGACTTGATGATCTTGGAGGTCTTTTCCAACTTCAACAATCCCATATTTTTGCAAATGGGACATGGTATGAATGCAGCACCCAGCCAGCTCTCCTCTGCTGTTGTCCCCTGGTCTGTTCCCACCACATCCCAGCACAGGAGACAGCAGGAGGATAGTGCAGACTTATTTGCACTGGAATGGTCTCGGAGATTGTGCAGGGAGCAATCACAGAGGGGCAGGGACACAAAAAAGGCAGTGAAATTCAGAAGGCTTAATTTGCCCACTCAGGGAGGATGAGCAGCCATGGAGCACTGACACGTGGAGTCAGCGTGGCTGTGCTGGGGGTTCAGGTGCCCACGTGCTCTTGGTAGAGCAAAAGGAACATGTCAGGGTGACTCCAAGCACTCTTGTGCTATAGGAATATGAATTTTACCTGCTGTCCCAGTGGCTAAAACCCCTCAGCAGTGTGATACCACCAGTCTCTGCCAGGGTAAAAGCTGTGGTATGGTGGTGTGCGAGGGATGTGGACTCGGGCTGGAAACACGTGGTCTGTAACCCCTGACATGACCTTACACTCCTAACAAACACCTTGTTTATGGTGCTTTGCACACTAAAAATCACAGGAACTACCCCAATGACCCCAATTTTTCCTCCAGCCCATCTTTTTTCCTCCAGCTCTTATTTTTCCACACACATACTTTCCTTCTTCATGAGGAGAAAGCACCTCTCTTCTCAGGGCAGGCTGAGCTATTGTACTATTTACCTAAAATACAATACAAACTTCTAATTAAAGGAGAAGGGGGTTGGTGAAAGGGTATTAAAGCTTTTCAAGTCTCCTAAAAATCCTTTGTGTAGAACAGCTTTGGGAAATGGGGCCTGCTGCCACCCTCCCCCTCTTGGGAGTGTTCCCCAGGGCAGTGCCCAGGCAGCAGCTGCTGCTGCTCCGGGGGAGTCAGCCCAGCCTGACACACAAATAAATACCACAGGAAGAAATGCTTTCTTCCAACAAAGACCTGGGGAAGAAACCTCGGGCAGGAGGAGAGGAGGGGAGCATATATCCTGCACCTGAGGAGCTTTGGGGTAACACAGGAAGCTTGGTCTCAAACAGACGAGTGAGGGAGGGCAGGAATGGTTATGGCTGCAACCAGGTATGATGCAGATGTCATGCAAAACAGACATAATTACATGGAGATAAAGCTCCACTTAGAGCAGCCCCTCTAACCTTCCTATTTCAGCTTAAGAAAATGACAGCCTTAAAGCACAAAAGATTTAATACCTGCAGGTACGGGGGGGACAGATTCACATGAAAATCAGCATGGGCATTTAGGGAAAAGGAAAAGGGATTTTGTATTCAGCTCTGGTGCTCCTCACCCACAGGTGACAGAGGCTGGAAAACGTGTTCTACACAGGACTGTGTGTGCAGAAAGAGCAGGTGGCAGCAGGAACCCCCGCCCAGCACCGATTCTGCGCTGCTCAAGTCTAAGAAATTGTGTCCTTGGTTGCATGAACAACTTCTGCAAAGTCTTCATTTGCATTTTAATGGAACTCTTTCTAGGAAGGTGGTGCTTGGACTCTGTTGCAATATAAAATGAAGAGGTAATTAAAAACATGCTGGAGTGAAAAGGCATTTTGTTTTCATTAATCAGGTTTATTCATAGTCTTTTCAAAATTAAAGGTATTTAGGGTACGTAGGAGGAAACGGGGGGAGGAAAACACATGACGGAACATCCGTTTACTTAAATTACAGATTAAAAAGTGGAAAATACACTTTTTCTGAGGGGATGTCCTATAGATTAGAAGCACCTTATAGAAATGGATTTGAATGAATAGTAGGCACAAAAGTCAAGTCTAAGATTTCAACAGCAGGTCTGCCTACTTGAAAGCCAGAGATGAAGGAAACATATAGGGTGAGGGAAAGGAAACCACGGAGGAAATTTTTAAACCTTCGGAACCCAATTATCCGGGCAATTACTGCGATTACACACCTAAGTCAGTTAACTATGCGAACGGCCAACCCCATTGGTCACACACGTATTTCCCCAATTTTGGGCGCAATCACAGCACGCAGATGTTGATGAACAGCTTGCAAACGTTTTATCTGCTGGACCAGCTCCTGCTTTCACAATCCAGTGACCGCACAGCACCGAGAGCGATTCCCCCGCTCACCGCAGCCATCGTGCGATCGCGCCGACTTCCCCCGCGCTCCAGACCTATCCTGCCCTGTTAAGCTCCGTCCTTTGAAATATAGGGCAGTTTCTGTCAGATCCTTCAGCGCGACAGTCAAAAGGGCAAAGCCCTGCCCTTTGTTGCAGCGGGAGCTTTTCCATCGCGGCTCCGGCTGTGATCTCCATCCGCTGTGATCTCCATCCTTCCCCGACCACCGGCCTCGCTCCTCCGGCCATTACGGGTCAGGGGGCTTCGAACCGCGCTTATTCTACCTTATTTCATTTCAGAGGGTTGTGTGAAATACATCTCAGTGCGTACAAGAGGGGGAAAGTGATTTTTTTTTCCTCTCTGCAAGGTCCGGAGGCTGCGGCACTGCCCTGCTCCAACAGCCGCCGTCCTCCATCCCGCGGTGGGGCGGGGGGGACGCGCCCCGCGGAGGGCACACAGCCGCCCGTCCCGGGGCCAGGCGCACCTGCCGGGGGCAGGAGACTCCGGTGGAGGCCCAGAGAGGTCCGCAGCAGGAGCGGTACGGGGTTAGGCTCGGGATCGAGATGGGGACCGGGAGCGGTGCCGGGGTCCCACGGCCGCCCCCGCCTCAGCGCACCCCCGCGGTGTCCCGGCGTGCCCCGCGCGCCGCGCGCCCCCGCCCTCCCTCACTTCCGGT